>CM024639.1:18500591-18572553 GCA_014182715.1 Eucalyptus cloeziana | reverse complement strand
CCGTATTCATTAGATCTTAATATATCGTGTACATATAATGATGGTCTCGTTGGTATTATGTTCAAGTTATTCTAATATGAGAAGAAAGTAAACTTTTGAAGTCTATGCCATGTTGTCAACATTCCATTTCGGAAAAAAAGAAGACTGTATACCGCTCATTAAACAATGGTATGGGCCAATTGGCTGGTCTATTATCGTGGACAGTGAACATGATGACCTCGTATAGAAGAAAATAGGTGGAGAGGTCAAATCAGCTCGAAGAACGTGCGGTGTTGTCATTTTCTCCTTTTGATGTGGCGTTTCCTTGCTTTTTCGAATTCACATGCAACGAGAATGAGAAACGCTCTGGGTGGACCCCTACTGTTCTCCCATTGCTCGTCCATGGCTATAGACAATGGACCGAGCGACGACCGGCTCGCGTGATACACGTTTCCTCGCTGTGGAATCTCCCGTGTGACGTCCTCAATTCGCGTTAGTTTCATTTCGTCATCCTCCGGATGGATGACAGAGAGAACCCCCACAACGTCTCGTCTCGTCTCTTCTGTATGCTTTTTCTCTGGCATGTTGTCCTGTTCTCCGAAAGACTTCGAGACGACTTGAAGTCTTCATGCGTCGAGAGAGCATTGTGAGCCGTGTCACTGTCACCAAGTCTTCCCTGTTGATCACCAGGCATTGGGCCCGGTGGTTTTAGTGCGGATCCGAGCCGCACTTGCATGAATCAGGTGCACAAGATCTCGATGGATTTCAATTGTCGGATAAGGCAAGTCATATGGAGCCCAAATAAATCAACGTTGCTGATCGACTAAGCTCGCTCACATGCGAAGCATGTTCTTACCTTTTTTTTTTCTTCGGTCCAGGGATGGGCCAACTCTGTCTGTAGCAAGCATAAAAAGATAAAAGTCTCCCCTTAGATTAATCCCAGGTACTTTTCTATATTTAATTTTTGTTGTGTGACCAGCATTACTTTACTTTGGTCAAAAGAGAGGGGGCGTGATGGACTTCACATCTAATATAAGACAAGGTGGTTCAAAAGGCCTCTATGATCAAAACCATTTGGTGATAACTTCCAATCAAATCATTTTGTTTTGCAATCTTGAATTATTGGCTAAATGATTAAACATTTAATTTATATGTGTTAAATCTCATCTTAACGTCTCGCCTTCAAAATAAGTATCGCTAACCATATTGTGGAGAAATTTTGCTAAATACATTTGAACAGGTGAACTGCATATGTTCGTGACATTTGTTTAAGTCGAACGGTCCGAATACTTTATTATACTCATCAAAAGCATGAGAAGCATAATTTTGGGCATTCATTTAAAATTTGTCCCTTAGATCTTAGGAATATGAACCAATACAAATGTCAATTTCTTGTATTTATTTAGAATTTCACAATCCACATGACTCATTACTTGAAAATAACGTACGTTTGTGAGAGATCGCATTCAATAGAAAGGTTGAATTTGCAAATTAAGATCACAAAATGATTCAAAAAAAAAACTTAGGTCCATCATGCAAAATTTGTGTTCTAAGGTCAAAACACGTCGGTGGAATTTCAGAAAAGCTGCTTCAGTAAAACGACATGCTATCGTCCACCATCAAGAGGCATGTCATAACAAAACATCTTTTTCATAGTATTTCATTCGAAAGTGATGGATATTTAAGAGATATAGAGACAGCTTGTATAGAGTCTCTTGTTCATATAATTGTTACTTTAGATTTCCCACAAAAGTTGGGGTATAGTTGTTAGGTTTGGGATTAGTGATCTAATTTGTCTTTAATTCTATCTACCGCATATCAAAATAATAGTTTGTATACAAAGATCTAAATATGGTGTCAAGTTTGTATAGATAATCAATCCATTGAAACTAATTTATTTCATCGGTAGAGGATTAAAAAAAAGATCTCTATTCACGATTTTAATCATTTTAAACTCAGTTTGGATATTCCTACAACCAATCGCAACGTGAATCACGCTCCTAATAGAAGCGAACCTCCCCGATCGGATTGAGCAATTATTGAAGCCCAAATCATAGAGCTATGAGTTGGCCATGTAAGTCGTTGCTGTGGCTTCCAAGTCAAGGCCAACATCAAGACAGCACGGACGGTCTTGTCAAGGAATCATTAGTAAAGAGAGGGGATAATGGATGATGTGGCCCACACTTTGGGATCCAACGCTGCTTTTGTCAATTGCATCTGCTGCTTGGACAAGGAATGGCCCCGAATATATCTTTGGTTCAAGCTAAAGGAGCAATTGCTCTGCTCTAGAGGGTTAAAATCAAGAGCAATAGTGATAGAAATCTACTTTGGTTTCTCTAATGTTATTTGGTTGGAATCAAGTATGGCTGGTAAATGATGAAGCAAAAATCGATGAGTCTAACTTTTTTTAATTTTCCTTGACTATTATTATAAAGTATGCCACACAGCTATCATTGTAGATTCCGTAAACTCCACAAATTTTCTAGAAACATTAGGCCACGTTGCATTTGTTGAAGCCCGACGAGAGATGCAAGACCCTCATCTCGCTTGATCGACTCTCCCATTTTCTGAATTTTTAAAAAATATTTATTATTCCACATTGTTTAAAGTTTTTGACGACATATCTAACATCACATGTGAAGCTAGAATGGCAATAAACTACGAATCAATGCCATGTTATGAGCACTTTCGTCAATTTCTCAAATATATGGCTAAATACAAGTAACAAAAATACATATACTTAAAGGACCCGGACAAAAATAAAAACATTACGAGCTTGACGGAACATTGTAAAAAAAAGTTATGATGAGGATAAAACATGTATTAGGGACTCTGGCAACTATATTCATCTATTGGCACATGAAAATACATGTCAATCAATGCCCGATTTCTATGTAAGTCGAGCATGTTTCATGATGAAAATTATTATCATCATTTGTGCTACCAATTATTACTCTCACGTCAAGTCGGCTACTTCTTATATTTGCCTTTGATTTATAGTCAAAATCAGCATATACAATGCACAATTCCAAGTCAACTGTTTTTATATTTGTTTGGAATTACAATTGCAAATGTACTTTTGGATGCTAATCTTATTTAACCAAATATTGTGGTACACTATTAGAAAATTCTTGAAATTATTGCGATGTTATTGCAACGTTATTATTATTTTGATGATTTTAATATATCTTTATATGATCATAAAAATGGTCTTGAGTACATGTCTAGACCACACGGAAAGTATGCGATATTTGTTAATATACAAAAAGGATGATTGCTTTTTTTAAACACCAGAATGTCATCATCTCTATAATTGGAGAAATAAAAAGTGACATCTATCAGAAATTAATAGTTCCCTAAACGAAAATGTAATTCTCCACAGAGATAATGGTTGATACTTTCTTCTAGTATAGACTTACATATGTACTATATGAATTCAACATTTTCAGTTTTTCAAGATTCAAACGACTTACAACATATGAAAGTAGTATAATTAAATTAAACGGTGATGTCATGTGACACGACTTCATTGAAATAAATATATTAAAATAGGAATACAAATCTGCGGAAATGCGAAAAAATATCATTATCTACTTTTGGGCGCCGCTGTTGTTATAGTTCATCATTATCTTCTCGGTCAAGTTTAAGAAGACCGAGAAACACACTCTGTGGAGCCCCTGTACTGCTCCCCTGGTCGTCCATGGCGATAGAGGATGGTCGAGTGATGACCATCTCGCGTAGCAGACATATCGTCATTGAGAAACGTCATCCTCCGCGTGGATCACGCTGGAACCCGACATCTTTTTCTGGATGCTCTTTCACTGGCATTTGTCTTGTTCTTCGAAAGACTTCGAGAGGATTCGTGTGACTCTCCATGTACCGAGAGACATTCTCGCATCGCCGTCATTAGGCATTGAGCCCAGTGGTTTTAGTGTGGATTCAAGCCACATTTGCATGAACTAGGTCACAAGATCTCAATGAATTTTGATTGTTAGATGATGTCAGTCTTACATGAGAATAACATAAATCAACGTCCACGATTGACTAGCCTCATTTATATAAAAAGAGTGTTGTTATTATTTTTTCTTGAGTTCGAGGCGAGGTCAGCTGGGTCCAAAGCCAACATAAAGAGGTAAAGGTGTCTCCCCAAATCCCAGGTACTTTTCTATATTTAATTTTTGTAGACAAAAGTACAACGCAAATCTGAAAAACTTAGCACTAAGAGATAATTAAGTGCCAAAAGTTCCGGAAAGCACACTTAAGTGCCACTTTCTTTGAAAAATGAAACATTTAAGTACTAACTTTGGTAAAAAGTGTCGTAAATCTGACATGGCTTATTTTTAATAATATAAGTTGCCTAGGTGGTTTGTTGGAAAGCTAAGTCAATAAAGAAAAGCTAAAACAACATCATTTTACCTCTTATTTGAATTTTAATATAAATATTAATTGAATTAAATTTAAACTAAATTAAAAAAAATTGCAGACACATTCAACGAGGGCTGTGTAAGCCCTTGATCTTTTTGCTCCCAACCGTCGCCTGGAAGGGCCGACAACAATGGGGGAAGGGTCAACCGGGGTTGCCGGGCCCTGGTTAGGGGCCGGTGACCCTGGCTGATCAGCAATGAAGGTCTCCAAGCCCTCGCCCAGATCTAAGGCGAGGTTGCGACCTTCCCCCAGATTCGGCGAGGGTCATCAGCTTTCACCTAGCGGGGCCAAGGGCCATCGCTCGCTGGGCAACCCTAGCACCATCCATTACCCATAATCTAAACATGCAAATTTTTACCAAGTCATTTGGATGTTGTCCATTGACAAACAATGTGGAATGACTTGCAATCAATCATCCAATGATCCTCTTGAATATCTCAACTTCTAAAGACGTCATCTTGATGATAAATTAACCATGATACCTCCCGATCATCATAAAATCATTGTCATCTTTGACTTACTCTCCTCCCTATCAAAATCCTCATTGTAGTACCTAGTTTTCACTAAACTCACATAGTTCATTGATATCATCACATTTCCACCTCTCTAATATCGGCAATTGCTCCTGCCCATAGTAAGTTGCTCCCAATAACAATCCGCTGCACCTGATAACGATGCTGATTTTTCTTCTGATTCTTCCAAGCATATTGGCAATTTCAATTATATCAAGTTGTTCATCTTCAAGGTCTTTCAAGCTTTATCAAACATCCTCAAATTAGGCTTGTTCACCATCACCAAGGTCCATCCAACTGTTCACCCTCTCTTTGTACCTTCCAACCATCACGAACATCCTCGTTCTTCTCGGCTTATTCACCCTCGATCAAGGTTTTTCCAGGTGTTCACCTTATCTGAAGATATTTTCATTTTGTAGACATCTCAATGTTCAATACCCTTTTCATGTTAAATATCGATGGCAATCCCTAGATATTAGATAGGGTTAAGCATGGTTCTAGGGTAGAATTGAGAACTTGAGAACCAAACCAGTAGGAACTAATTCAGTTCTAGATTTTAGCATATGCAGAATAGATTTTATATTCCAAAAATTGAAGAACCTATTCCAATGGGCCAAACATGGAACTTGAAACAACTCTGTGTTTTTCTTATTCTATGTCTTCACACGATCCTACGGCATTCCATGATGTATAATCTGAAATCAAAAGTCTGAGCTTTCATTTCTAGCAATATCCATAACTAAGATTTTTATTTTGTTAATATTTGATCATCTTTGTGTGTTTAAACATGAGTTGTGATCAATGGATTGTAGCAAATGGTAGTCATTAAATGTGATAATTCACTGTAATCGTTCAATTAAAAATACATATGAAAGCCGGGTAGACTCTAGAGCTTGTAATAGATAGGTTCCAAGTTCCTAGGAATGTAGGATAGGTTACAAATTCAAAAAAATTAGAAACCTGTTCCAATATATAGGTTTCAAGTTCTGAGTGAAACATATACAGAACCTAAAATTGCTCACCCCTAGGAGTAAATCAGTCATCATATAAGAATCACCCGATGTTGTTATGACATCATATGCAATGTGGCTTATGTGCATATCACCTGGTACTATTCAATCAATAAACACATTAGTAGCATTTGATTGTCTTTGTTATGGTCAGAACAACATAGGGAATTTTCCCAACAATTACCACAAAGGTGATTTTCCTAACAGTAAGTAGTTTTGCAGGAAAATAGAGTTATCGCATCGATAGATTCGAATAACATTTAACATTTCCCCATAAATTAGGTAGTTTTCTTCATCATCATCACCATCACTATTGTCGTCGTGGTAATAATAATAATAATAATAATAATAATAATAATAATAATAATAATAATAATAATAATAATAATAATAATGTAATGCTTTACATTGTCCCATGACAATACCATTGAACTTTCTATTAATTAATAATGTATTTAACTATATATCAATAACCATCAACCAAGTCCCGTTTTCATTTTTTCCCCTCTGTTTGGAAATACCATTACAAATGTGCTTTTGGATGCTTATCTCACTTAATTAGATCCTACCGTTAAAAAAATTCTTGAGATTTATTGCAAGATTATGGTTTTTGATGATTTTAATACATTTTTGTATGATCCTAAATATGGTTACAAGTACATATCAAGTCTACACAGAGAGTATATGATATTTGTTAATATACTTATAAGAGGACTATTTTTCCAAAAAAAAAAAAAAGGAATGTAATTATATCGGTAATATAGAGATGTGAGAGGTGGCTTCTTGTAGAAAATAATAGTTCCCAAAGTGCGAAAAAAAAAATGATAATTTCATAGAGAATCCCACGATCTCTCTTTTATTACTTTTTCTCTTGCATTTTGTCGTGTTCTTGCACCGATAAGGCATCACGAGTCTCTTGTCACCGTCACCAAATCTTCCTCCTACAAGAAATTGTTCGGTCACTAGGCGCCACGCCGAGGTTTTAGTGTGCATCCAGGCCACACTTCCATGAATTTTTTTTTGTTTTGGTTGGTAATACTTCCATCAATTGAATGCACAAGATTCCAGTGAATTTCAACTATCCTATGATGTCAGTTTCACAAACCTTTTCATGCCAAGGAAATAAATTCTCGAAATTATTTGTTTGGAACTACAATTACAAATATACTTTTGGATGCTAATCTTATTTAACCAAATACTTCCATATGTTAATAGAAAATCTTGAAATTATTGCCAAGATTTTTTATTGATGATTTTAATACGTCTTTACATAGACTATAAGGGTGTGTTTAGTAACTATTATGGTCCCGAGAATAATTTCTACTCATAAATGGTTTTTTTCTAATTTTGTTCTCTAAACAAGTTTCTAAGCATTTGAAAGCATTTGGTAACTGTCAAAAATTTCTATTATCATAATAGAAATGCATTTAATACGATCTTCAAATTCTTTTTGACTTAAAATTTATTTTAATTTTTAAATAATTTTATTACATTTTCCTCTTTTTTCCCTTCTTTTTCTTTTCTTTTTTCCTTTTCTTCTTTTGCTAAAGGAGGAGGAGAATGAAGAAGAAGAAGAACAACAACAACAACAACAAAAGAAAAACAAAGAAAGAAAAGAGAAAAAAAAAAAGGCTTGATTTTGAAATTGTTCCCAAGAACAAAGAATCAACTTTTTTTTTTTTTCATTTCTTGATTATGTTTCAAGTTTATTCCCAAAAGTAAAAAAAGTTATCAAATGGGTTTCTATTCTTTTTATTCTGATGAACAATATAATAGAACCGAGATACTATTTGGCATGTCATCAAATAGACCTTAAATATGATTATGGATTGGGTACATGTTGAGTCTATGTGACATATGATATTTTATAATAAATTCATAGAAGAGAACTAATTTTTTTTAAACACCTAAATGTCAATATATTTGCAATCCAAGATGTAAAAGTGACTTTTGTTTAGGAAATAATAGTTTCCAGAGTCCAATAATAATTCTCTGTAGAGGTAATTATTAATTCAACATTTTCTATCTTCGAAGATTCGAACAACTTAAAACCCATAGAAGTAACACAATTAACTTACAAACGATGTTATATGACGAGCTGATCGCGACAAAAATAGGAAGACATATCCATGATAATGCGAAAATCATTATTATCTATTTCTGGGTGCCGCCCTTGTTGTACTTGATGAACTTGCTTTGGGACCAAGAGATCATCAACAAGATCCTGTAAATTAGTAGGAAGACTGAGGAACACATTGAGGAAGCCCTGTACTCCTGCTACTCCTCCATGGCTTGCGTGATCCACATTTTGTCATTGGGAAATCTCCCACCTGACGTCCTCAATTCGCGTAATCCACGTTTCATCATTGAGAATGCTTTTTCTTTGGATGGATCACACTATACCCCCACGACTTCTCTTCTGAATATGCTTTTTTCTCTGTCATTGTCTTGTTCTTCGAAAGACTTCAAGCTTGCACCGAAAGAGAGCGCTGCGAGCCTCATGTCACCGTCATCAGGTCAACCCGTGGTCACCAGGAATTGGGTTCGGTGGCTTTAGTGCGGATCCAAGATGCACAATATCCCGATGAGTTTCAACTGTTGATGAGGTCAATGATATATGGAATCCACATAAATCAACGTCGGAGATCAACCAAGCTCATTTATGTGCGGAGCATGTTTACTAAATTCTTTCTTGGGTCGAGGGCCGAGCCAACTGGTTCCGAAGCCAGCATAAAAAGGTAAAGGTCATCCCATTCGACCAAAAAAATAAATAAATATCAAGGCACTTTTCTATATTTAATTTTGTTGTGTAACACACGTTACTTTAGTTTGATCTCGAGAGAGAGGCATAATGGACTCTACATCTAATTTATAAATGACTACTCGAAAGGATTCCATGATCCAAACCATTCGGTGACAACTTTCAGTCAAATCATTTTGAATCATGATTCTCAAATTATTGACTTGAGTGATTAAACACGCATACGATAAATTCCGTCGCAACATATCACATTTAAAATAAGTCTCATCAGCCACATTATGGATGACCTTTACTAGATGCGTGTGAATAGACAAATTGCATGTATTCATGACATTTGTTAAGTGAAACAGTCTCGATACTTTGCAATGTAAAAAAAAAAAAAAAGCTAATAATCTATTTTGGACTACGATGTCAAGATTTTTGGGGTATAATAGCAAGTCAAGTACTCTTTTAAAATTAGGTAATATTAATCAAAATTAAAATACAATTGTTATTCTATTCACCGCCTAATTAGGGTCTTCTCCTATAAGTTGTCCTAATTACAACATAAAGTACCACTAAAAATTTAGAGATTTATAGATTGCATATTATATAAATTTATAGATATGAAGAAGGTGTCATCTCATGACATTTGTTAAGTAACCAAAAAGTATATAGATTACTAATTTTCAATACTGATTCTTTTCGTTATATTTGTAATTAATATTTATAAATCGAATCCTTTTACATAATGAGGTGGCTTTGATTTTTCAAAACTCAAACACAAGGTTGACTATAATTCGTGTCACTTAGACATTGTGATGACTTTTAACATCATATCAACATGTGATTGATCCAAGATATAAACCAGAAAGTTCTAGGAGAAGGGAGAGTATTCCATCTTACATGCAGTCCTAACCATATTAATGCTAAACACTAAGATACTACATACAAAATGACATGACTCCTATAGTCATTGCCTCAGAACCTTTAAATAGAGCAATTTTTTTTTTAACTAAAACAAACTGTGACGATTGAAAGTGCATTACAGTAAATAAAGAATTTCTTGCCTGAACTTGTTCCATTGACCAAATGTGATTGCAACCATTGCTCATGTGGGACTCATTTGGGGTCTGCATGACCAATGGCTATAATGGATCTTGTCCAGCTGTCCTGGGTGCATGAAAAGATTTTGTCGATAAAGAAACACGTTTCGAAAGTAGTTTTGCTTGAGAATATAATTATCCCATGATAGGTTTCCCATAAATTAGGTGGTTAAAGATTCAGGGGATCCTATTTTTGGATCATATAATGTACTAATAATAAAGTAATCCTCTACATTTTCCCATGACTAGATTATTAAACTTTCTATTAATTGATGATGTATTTAACTATACTTTAATAACCATCAACCGAGTGTGATTTTCAATATTTTTTCCTTCGTTTGCAACTACTACCACAAATCTACTGTTCAATGCTTATCTCAATTAACCAGATACTACTGTTAGAAAATTCTTGAGATCATTGCAAGATTATGATTTTTTATGATTTTAATACATTTTTGTATGACCCAAGATATAGTTACGGGTACATGTCAAGTGTACATAGAGAGTATATTATATTTGTTAATATACATATAAGAGGACTATATTTCAAAAAAGAAATTGGAATGTAATTATCTCGGTAATTTGAGATGTGAGAGATGACTTCTTTTAGAATCCCGGAGTGAACTAGATAATTCCACAAAGAATCCCGTAATCTCTCCTTTGTTTATTTTTTCCCTCGTGTTTTATCGTGTTCTTGCACCGATATGGTGTTGCGACTCTCTTGTCACCGTCACCAAGTGTCCCCGTACGGGATATTATTCGATCACCAGGCGTTGGGCCCGGAGGTTTTAGTGCGCACCTAGGCCACACTTCCATGAACTGAATGCACAAGATCCCAATAAGTTTCAACCGTTCAATTATGTCGGTTTCACATGGAGCCCGCATAAATAAACGCCAAAGATCCACTAGGCTTATTTATATGCGAAAAGTGTTAGTAAGGGCTTATTTATATGCGAAAAGTGTTATTAAGGTTTGCTTGGGCGCCGGGTCCGAAGCCAGCATAAAAAAATAAAAGCAGATTAATAAAAATAGTTTCCTATGTTTAACATTTGTCGTGGAACACGTTACTTTAGTTTGGTCTCGACAGAAGAGAGCAGCGGATATTATAAAAAATGACTCCAAAAGATGACTCAACGATCAAAATAAGTCTTTGACAACTTTCATATTAACCAAATTATTTTGTTTTAAAACCTTGATTTATTGGTTGAATAATTATATATGTAATTTGTATACGATAAATTCCATCCCAGCATTTCAGATTCAAAATAACCTAGCTACCCTTTTAGGGGATAGAGATTTGCTAGATGCATGTGAAGAAGCGATTTGCATGCATTTGTGACACTTGTTTAAGTCGCTTGGTTATTGTGGTGGAAAAAAAAATAGCCAACATCTTTTTTTGAACTAAGTTCAAAGTTTTTGAGGTTGTGATGGTCAAGCCAAATACCTTTCAATCTACGATGATTCAATCAAAATTATAATAAAATTGTTGTTCTATTCACTGCCTAAGATGAGTTTTCTCCTATAAGTGATCTAAATTACTTTACCAATAATTTAGAGATTTAGATTGCACCGGCATATGATACAATTATATGAACTTTCACATATCAAGAAGGTGTCACCCTTATGACACTTATTAAATAATCGAATAGAAAAGGATGGATAGTGATAATTTTAGACACCATTTTTTTATTGTGATAGGTGTGATTAATATTTATAATTCAAATCCTTTTCCATACATTATACTTCACCATTACTCTTAGGAACTCATTAACAAGATTTGATATTTTAATTTAGGGCAATGTCTTACGCATTTTTTCTCGCACTAGGTACTGACAATGAAAATCCAATAAGAAGACAAGTGCAATTTTTTCTCTATACAAGCAATTTTATATGTAGTCAACACGTGCTTATTTTCCAACTATATAATTAAGGATTAATATGATGAAAAAACCAGCCAGTGCACATATGATAATTTTACTTCAAACTAATTTTTTTACTACAAAAAATTCCAAACAAATACACCGGTGACAAGTTTACCCTCTTTTAATTTTCATTAAATCTTACAGTCAAATTGTTGAGTTGGACGTGACAATTGACGAGTATATCAGTATGAGATTTTAGCTTGCTTTGTCACAAGTGTACCAAGTTGTAGCTTTTCATGGTATTAATCTAATTTAACGAAAATTAGCGAAAGGTAAATTTATCATAAATATACTAATTTGGGATGTTTGTGGTAAAAAAATTAGTTTTATGTAAATTTGTCACAAATGTACTGGTTTAAGATTTTTAACAGTCAAAAAATTAGTTTTTAGTAAATTTATCACAAGTATACTAGTTTGGGATTTTTCGTGATGTTAACCCTATAATTAATGAGTGGAAAATTTATCAAAAAAACTCCAAAAACCGATACACTTATGATAAATTTATCCCATCATTTCTTTTTGCTTCTAGTTTTTCTTTTACTTTTCCTTTTGAGTAATGCATCGTTGCTCTGTTTCTATAGTTTCCTTACATACCACGTATTATTTTCAAACCAAAGTCACGATAATGGCCTGGATGATTGACAGAAGCACCATCTGCATGTGGCCTTCCCATACTCCTTACCTGAGATTGTCCAACTTAGGTGCTGCCGCCTGAGATTGATGACCACAAGCGTGGAGCATTTAAGTCAAAGTTACTCCCTAATGTGTTTTTTAAATACACTTTCACCAAAAATCGTTTACATTTTTCCTAAGATTTTTCCTCGAAGTGTTTCCAAATGCACCCTCACATCCGTTGTGCGCGCATATAAAATCTAAGTGATGGTCACAGCCATCGCCACGTCCAATACTATATGTGATGCTAAAACGGCAATTCTTTGCAAGTTAATGCCATGTCACGAGTGCTTTCTTCAAATTAATAAATTGATTGGCCAATACAAATAAAAGAACATATATTTAAAGGACCCAATTGAAAAAAGAAATTATAGACTTAAGTTGTGTTTATTTGAGTGAAAAAAATAAATTGCTGATTAGTTTTTCGAACATTCAAACGTTTGATTGGCTAAAAATGATTAGTCAATGGAAAACTATTTACACTTAAAGAAAATATGCATTCTTAAACTTAGAAAAATGAAATCCTTATCCCGAAAAATGAAAAATATTTTCCCAAAAAATGATAATTCAGAAAGCATTTTCTTTTATCACAAATTTTTTTCTAAAATAAACACACCAGAATTTAATTTCTCAAAAAAGTTTTAATTTAATAGTTACACTTTCAAGCCAAATAATATCGTGAGGATAGAATCCGTACGGAGGACTTTGGTAGCTATAATCATATGTTGGCACATAAAAAGAAGAAGTCAAATTAAGCCGATTATTGTTTAAAATGAAGATATTTTTAGATGAAAATTATTATAATCATATGCGATGCCAATTATGACTCTTATGGCAAGTCGATGGAAAAATTATTCAAAAGGTTCTAAACTTAATGTAAAACGGCTAATTTAGTCATAAACCTTTCAATTATACCAATTTAGTTCTAAACCTTTTGACAACTTATCGATTTAGTCATAAACCTTTCAATTGTGCTAATTTAGCCATAAACATTTTGATGATTTGTCAATTAGTTCTTAAACTTTAAATGATTTGCCAATTTAGTCATTTCGGCTAATTTTGGCAAAAGATCGCTGATGTGGTGGTCTAGTTAACATCAAGTGTCTAAATAAAATGGTTGACTATGATGTGGACAATTTTTATAATTTTTTGTTAGTTTTATGGACTTCTTTCGTTTTATTCGTCCCTTTTGCCCTCTAGGTGAGGGGCACCCTCACTGGCCTTAGACAAGGGATGCCCACACCTAGTCTAGCGAGGGCTACCCTCAACTAGCAAGCATGGGCCACCCTTGCCCTCGTAGGCCCAAGCTAGGGCGACCCTCACCTGCCCAAGCCTAGGCATCCCTTACCTAAGGTTAGTAGAGAGAAAAAGAAAAAGAAAATTAACAGAACTAAGAAAATTGCAAAAATTGTTCATGCCAACGATTTCAAATCAAAATGGGAGAGAATGACTAAATTTGTGAATCATTAAAAAGTTTAGGACTAAATTAACAAATCATCAAAAGTTTTCGGACTAAATCGGCACAATAAAAATGTCTAAGACTAAATTGGTATAATTGAAAGATTTAGGACTAAAGTAGCCATTGTATAATAGTTTTAAAACTTTTTGGGAAAATTTCCCTCAAGTTGACTACTTTTCATATTTGCCATTCATTGTTAGTCTTAATGAGCATACTCAGCGCACAATTCGTCAATTGCACTTTATATTGTTTTGGAACAACAAATGTACTTTTGGATATTAATCTCATTTTACCAAATATTGCCATGTATTATTAGAAAATTCTCAAGATTGGATTTTTTTCTTTTCTTTTTATGATTTTAATACATCTTCATATGACCATAAATATATCACGGGTACTTGTCTAGACCACATGGAGAATATGATATTTTTTCTAACACACACATATGTAGGAGGACTACTTATTCTAAACACTCAAATGTCATTATCTCCATAATCTAAGATGCAAAAAGTGATTTATCTTAGAAAATAATAATCCTCAGAGTGGAAAAAATAATAATTTTTTGCAAAGATAATTGTTAATTCTTTTTCTCTATTATAGGCATACATAGTTAAGAAACGATAACGTATAATAGGCCCATTTTCTGGTATACGAGTGTCGAACCAGTAATATAATGATGAGAAAAAAATATCATCCCGAGAGATTGATAAATGACAAAACAATTAAATATTAAAAATAAATTAATTCTATGATTTATCTAACAGATAAAATAGAATTGAGAATAATTTAAAACTAAATTCTTGAAACAAAATGTTGGAACTAAATGTAGTAAATCAATCCAATAAATATTTTAGAATATCTGATTTTACTATAACCACTAAATATGAATTTCAGATTATTATAAATACAAGAACGACATCAAACAAGTAATAGCGGAATTTCCTAATTCATTTACTATCATATCTCTAGGTATAGCAAACCTACTTGGTTTATTAATTTACTATATCTTTATGCGAATTTAAATAAAAATAAATACATTAAAATTTATTAATATTCTCGGCCCGTAATGAGTCTTTTGGATCGCTTTATCACCAAAAGCTACACAAATAACGCATTATATCTCTATCCATGTTTAACTCATGATTATTTATTATAAGGAGCAATTGCATATTATTACTTCTCAGGCTCAAACATGCACATTAGATCATTCAAATGACGGACAGTCACTTAAAAGTATTAAGCACAATAATACATAACTCGCATGAATGAAATCACTTGCACATATAAAAATCATGAAAATCATATAATCATGATCAGGCTACATCATAGCCCTAACAAAGGAAAATTAGAACATAATAGAAGCAAATATGAAAATATAAATTACACCTAGCATCTTAAATCAAAGAACAAGAATTTTGTCATCATTTTTGTCTTCTTTTCAAAATACTTCAAAAACTCTCTAGAATAATGAAAAATGATCTAAAAAATAAAACCTAGCTATTCCCCAAACTATCAATGTCTTTTTTTCAAAATACTTAGGATATTGTTGTTTGAATCCTTCGAGGAGCTTCTCCAATTCTTTAATTTTTGGTGTAGCCTATGCATTTAATTTTGATGACCTATGTCTTTTGGATGACTGATGAGAGTTTGTCGGAATATCAGTGGAGCTTGATGGAATGCCAAGTTGGGATAGATTCCCAAGCTAGAGTGATGGACTTTTTCTTTATCAAGGCCTAGATTGAGTGAAAGCTACAATTCATTATGATCAAAAGTATCTTATGACAATAGTCCTTCCTATGGATCTTGTGATGATGCCAGATTGTGTGAAGATGTTTGAGACACAAAATTGTCCGATATGTCCATTCCGTAATATCTTCTTAGGCAAGCATCAATCATTGGTCTGATTATGCGGTAGTCATCACAATGATCCCAAGAAATATTATCAATTTTTGCTGGCCATATCTCTAGTAGAATGACTTGATTGCGCCAACATAATAGAATCTCCAACTCCCGAAATTGTCAAGGGTAAGCTGAGATTTTTCCAATGAAGAGTTTTAAAAACCTCATTTAGAACAGGCTAGGGTTTATATGTGAATACACCAACATCGGCTAGATTTTTGCACATATTTCCACTAGGTTGGACAAATAACTATGGCTTGAAGAATAAAAAAACTATATAAAGCTCTGGGTCTCGCCTACATGCTTTAAGTCATGCTTCGAAAATATTTTTTCATGCACCCAATGATTTAAACCAACTAAGTATTTGCCCAAAATATTTATATTTGGCTTCTCGTTGGATGATGCTATTGATGATAAGAGGCATCCTGGCAATCGAAAACTCAATGGCAATGGTATAGAGAGAAAACAAATGCCAATAAAACAATTTGAGTTTTTCTAGGAATTTCTTTTATGGGAAGAAAGTAAGAGGATGAATAAATGGATATTTTGAGTGCAATTCGTCTGGGCGAAGGAAAAGACCACCACAATCGTTGAGAATATGGAAATGGTATTACCACATAAGTCTTTCAAGATTTTCAGAAAGAACATTGTCTTAAATGAGCCCAGGGATTTATAATGGGTACAAATATGAAGGCCATTTGAGCTTTATTTCTCGAGTCTTAAAACAACCTCTTGGATTCCTTACCACATACAATTTTGTACCTATCTTCCACTAAAAATGCTGGTTTGGGATACAACATCCAGTTTTGTACATATCTTCCCGATTGCCAAAATCCAGCTTTAAGATCAAACTTGGAGTATTCTTTGTATAAAGTAAGCCTAGAAAAACAAAGAATTTTGATGTGGCAAAGGAAATCTATCATTTTGCGAGAATTGATTGAGAGGCTAGTAATTAATGATCAGTCTCATCTTTCCTTTGCCCTGCTCCGCATGCTTGTCGACATAAAATGCTTCATAAGCTCATTGAGAATCTGAAGGCTCAATTAACCATTGGCGGATCAAATCGAGCATTCTTTATGTGCTAAAAACAAATGTTCTGGATTCATTCCAAAGTGACTAGCTTTGATGAAATTGACATCCCCATTTTTCTTGAAAGGAAGATGGATGAAAAATGCAAGATTTTTCCACAAAAGATTAGGGCATTTTCAAACAAAATCTAAATGAGATTCTGCACATGCTTCAAGAATGGTTTGCACGATGGGGTCTAAAATGTTCATCTGAATAATGAAGAATCATTGGATGTCTACAAATTCCTTAAACTATTCCTTGAACCGTAATCTGTTGGACAAAATTATGAGTTTAAGAATTTATATGAGGATATCCCAGCCGATGAAGATATATGTTTGTTTGGTGAACTAAAGCCAAGGATTTTGCTAGTGGTATAACACTAGGGAAAGAACTATATAGTGATGGGTTTGCTTCGAACTCTTGTAGCAAAAGTATCTCCAGAAGCAGAGTTAAAATACTAGGTATATGAGGTCCAGTATTTTTCTGGAAGTATCTTTGTATCAAAAATAGAAGCACTTGCTCTAGTGTCAATAAGGGCACTGATAGAGATGGGTTTGTCATATTTGGATGGATATATTTTAACGGGGTAAATATTGGAGAATAAAGGAAGTATATGCACAAAAATCTTGAATTGTGGCAGATCTGGGCTTTTCCCAAAAATGGAAGAAAAATCCTTCTTCAGACTCTTGGTATCACTGGTTTGTGCCCATGTCTAAATGGCACACATAGTGTGATTAGTGGGTTTATATTCTAGGGAGAAGACTGATTCAACATCATCATCCTGGAGTGACACTCCAATTTGATTTTCTATTTTTTGAATCAAATGAGAGTTTATGGACACAAGAGTGGAATATTTAAGTCTAGACTTAATCCTTAAGTCTATTCATTTATATGTTATTAAGTCCAAACTCACCCTATTAGAATCATTTTCCTTACATTCAATCCTACTTGTCTAGAACCATCATTTGTTATCCAAATTCACTTGCTGAGCATGTTGATTGTTGAGTATTGAATGTGTTTGTATGAGTAAAGGTAAGAGGTAAAAGTATGGTTACCATTATCGATGTATGTGATTATTGAAAAAATTAAGTAAGGATATGCATGAAAATGTGTTATGAGGATGCCGATTGTTGATGAGTAAGAAGAGGGTATAGGTGTTGGAATACATGCAATGGTATGTGTTAAAGCGCATGTAATTAATTGGTCATCATTAATTGCATGAAAAATGCCATATAATAGCATGAAAATTGATATGTTATAAGGATGTGTATGCCCATGATGCCATGTAAGGAAAATCATTGCCGCAATTGGTACCCTTGTATGAGTATGTGTGAAAGACTTTGGAGTTAGCTAGATGTTCTATCCTATAAGACGATTTTGTACAAGGTTGAGGGGACTTGAAAGTCCTATCATTTACGATATGAGTTGGCTTGTGTAGCCTAAGTTGGCTTGAGTAAACTTGTGTTGACCATCATCATGCGATCATATAATGGCATATTTATCTTCGCCGATGTAGAAGATGCTCGCGATAATTGGGCTGTGTGGTATAGCAAAGAGGTAATTATGATTTAGTCCCCCAAGAGTTGGTGTATACCCCATGTAAAGGGATGTCCCATGAGTCGAGATGGGTCTTGACTAATGACAAGTATGAAGTCACATGTGTTAGTGTTAGTGAGCTTCATGACCCATATGAACTCACATATGTATGAATTCAAACTCACTTATGAATGGTGGTGAGAGTTGTGACAAGTATGGAAGTTATGCATAGTGGTGGAGAAACGCACGACATGTATTAATTCACTTATGTGCATGGTGAAATGCATGACAAGTATGGACCTGCCTAAGTATACTCTTATAAATGGTGGTGCTAAACCAATAGGTGATACTAGTGCATCATGAAATATTGGGTCAATATGGTTAATTGTGTTATTGGCATATTGTGTTATTAAAGAAGAAGAACTTGTCCACACATAATTATTGTTTTGAACTTATCTTATATGATTGGTGCTAGGTTAAGTGCTAAGACGATCTCCTACCTTATACGTACGGATTTCATTTATCGAGCTTCGATTCATCCTTTATTTTTCAATGTGTAGGATGTTCCCTTCGGGATATGACGAAGAAAGGGATGAGGTCATGCCTGAGACCACTAACCCCCAAGTTAGGTGGCGGCTTGCTTGTGAATTAGTATAAGAGTAGTAGTATTAATGGGCCCATAACCTACAAGTCTCGGGACTATATGTTGTGATAATAAGTACTAGTATTTGTATGAAGAAGAAGAAGCATATATATTAAACTAGTGTGACTTTCTCATATGGTATGTTGTGATGTATTTTGTGATACTTCCGCATGCGTAATTATGATTATGAGTATAAATGGAAAGGACACATGTAGCATGTGATGTACTTGGGGGGTCACATAATCATCTAATAAAATCTATAAATAAGCTCACGTATTCTTCTTCAATGTACATAGAAACATATAAAAATTCTCCAATTCTATTATCCACATGATTCTTTAACTAATATATATATATTTTTAAGGAATCCCACTCTCTTTTCTTTACTTTTACTCTCATATTTTGTCGTGTTCTTCGAAAGACTTCAAGACTTGTAAGTCTTGGTGCACTGTCACCAAGTCTTCCCGTGATATCATGCGGTCGCCTAGCCCAAAGGTTGTAGTGCGGAACCTGGCCTCACTTGCATGAGCCGGAGCACAAAATCCCGATGAATTTCAGCTGTTAGATGATGTCGATCTTATGTCAAACCCACATAAATCAACGTTGGATATCTACTAGGCTCATCTACATACGGAGCATATTATTTAAGTTCGGGTGCAGGGTCGGGCCAACTGGGTCCTCACAGGCTAATGAAAGGTAGTTCTCTATGTTTCACTTTTGTCGTGAAACACGTTGCTTTGGATTGGTCTCGATCGGAGGGGGGCAAGGATAATATAAAAAAACGACTGGCCGAAAGTGGATTCCATGATTGGAAAATTTGTTGGTTACTTTTGTCCTAGTCGAATCATTTTGCTTTAAAACCTTGAATTATTGATTGAATGATTGAATGTTTGATTTAGAGGTGTAGTCCGTGCGACACGTATTAAGCAATCCGACAAATATATACCAATAACTTTTAACACTATTTTTTTTTCGTGATAGTTGTATTTAATATTTATAAATCAAAACATTTTCCATATAGAATACTTCACCACGACTCTTAAGAACTCATTGACAAGATTTCATGTGTTCATATGGGGCAGTGTCTAACGCATCTTCTTCCCAACTGTGTACTAACGATAAAAATCTAATTAGAACACCACCGACTACAAAATTCTGTCTATACAAGCAATTTTATATGGAGTTGACCCGTGATTATATTCCTATTGGATAATGAATGAGTAGAAAGATGGACAAAATATGAGAATCATAGGAAAAACAGGCAAGAGAAAATTTGAGAGGGAGTGTCGGAATTCAAGTCATTGTGCACTGAGATCATGGTAAACCTACTGTTTTTAAGCCATTGAAAATCACGTCAATAATTTATTTATCACAAATTAGATAACAAAATGACGTGGCATCAAAGTTCAAACAACTTAAAACTTAGGATGTCATCTCATGTAAAGTTGTCTATATCAGAGTGCCACGATGAACGGCCGGTGATGACTGGATGCCACATCAGCAATTAGTCCAAAGGACTACATTAAAATTTCGCACGCAAATGTTTAAAGTGTCATCAGCAAAATTGAAAAGTTAAGAACTAAATTAATATTCGTATAACAAATTTATGATTGATTTGGTAATTATTTATCACATTGCCAAATTCATGATATATCGAAACCAAATTCATGAGTTGAAATATGCAATGGGAGGTCTCCATCATTTCATGAAAATAATGGAGGTTGTCATGTTTGTATCATAGCCCGATGAAGCGACACATTGAATGCTAGATGAATCAACCCGTGACACTTGCGTCTCTTGATTGAGAATATGAAAGCACCGTTGCTGTCTCCATCACGTAATTTTTTCAAGGAATTCGGGAGACCCGTTTGTTTGGTCTCCTCAGGAAATTGATAATCTCGCTTAATGGGATATTTCTTGATGGAAAATCCCATTGAGTTCTGTATTTATAATTATTTCTTTTGAAACAGATGGCCACAATGAAAACGACGAAAAATCTCAATGAATATGATCAAACGCTCTATTTAATTTTTTGGTCTTGTATATATTTGAATTACTTGTGATCTTATACCCCTGATATGGCCACAAACATGAACTACACAAAATTTTTCTTTGCGATTTTCCTTTTGTACGAGTTTAGAATTGTAAGGCCATCTTAAACATAACTCTAATAAACCGTTTAAATCTCATCATAATTCTAGGGCCATATTAGTGTCACCTTGAGTTTGGTTAACCTCATAAGTCGCCTGGCCATTCTCCCATAGTGGCATCTATGGCCGATATGTGACCATTTTAAGACATAACAGCCACCGTTATGCTCGTAGCGCTCTAAAATTTTTATAATAAATAATATAATAATTTCTTTTTGGTACCTAAGAAGCTAGACATTCAAAGAATAGATCTCACTTATTTAAGTCCTCAGTTGAAACTTGTCATATCACTTAGTAAAAAAATTTTAGTAGTTCTTTATGGATTTAGAATTTCTTAGGGAAAATTACCAAAAATATCCTAAATCTATCATACTTATGCCAATATAATCCATTTGGCCAATTATAGCCAAAAAGCGCTAACTAGATGTCAACCGTCGACATGCGCGCCACAATGCGATATGGACAATTTTTGCAATTTTTCAAAAAATTTGAATTTTGTTATTTTTTCTTTTCTTTTATTTTTCTTTATTGCGGGTGGCTAGGGCTAGTGAAGGCCCGATGACCCTCACAAATCACAGGGCAAAGTCATGCAGGCCCTTGCCAATCGCAGGGGAGGCGACCCTCATTGATGGCCAGTGCAGGCAACCCTCACCAAGCCCTCTCCAAGCTTTGCCTGTGGCTAGTCTCCGACCATCAATGAAAAGGAAAGAAAAATAGAAAAATTAAGAATAAAAAAAGAAAAATTTCAAAAAAAATATTAAAAATTTGTCCACATCAACACTGGCAATGTCACGTAGCACAATCGGCGTTGACTAGGCCACCATGTCAATGTTTTTCGATATGATTGGAAGGACTACATTAGCAAATTATCAAAAGGTATAGAACTAAATTAATATAATTGAAATGTTTATGACCGAATTGACACAAACACAATAAATTTAGAATAGTTTTGGTCATTTTCCCGAATTTCTCATTGCTATGTGTACTTGTTTTTTCTTGGATACAAGAAAGAGCAAAGTTTGCTAAGCAGCCTCAAAATCACCATCATGTATTCATTTTCATATATTGTGACCATCCCTTTCACTAGGACAAGGATTAAGGGCGCATTACCCTTTATGTGCAAAACCTTTGTACATTTTTTTTGTTCAATTCTTTCTTGCATTTGTTGATATATGCAATCGGGTCCCTCCAATTTGTTTTATTGACACAATTTGCCCTTCTGCCCTCCATTGTTGTATATAATGGGTTGGAGAGAACGGCTTCCACTCTATAAACACGCACAGAAGCACAAAGGTCCCAAAACAGATAAAAATTACGTGAGAGAGGATTTGAAAGAGTTTTTTTCGGAATGAAGGTAGTGCATTGGCTTCTAACGGTGGCTGTGGCCTGGTGGTTTCGACAAGATGGAGCTTTCGCCGCGTGCGAACACCAGTGTGGGGACGTGCAAGTACCTTATCCATTCGGGCTCGAAACCAATTGTTCGAGGTCCAAAGATTTTTTGCTCATTTGCACCAACACCGAAGGGAACGGTTTTCGACTAATGCTGGGGAATCTTACCATACGTAAAATCTCGGCCGGGGGCTCGACCATGGTCGTTAGCCTCCCCGAAGCATACGAGTGCTACGATCAGAATGGCGCGCTAGCAAACAAAAGCAGTCCTCTGGTCATCGATCTATCTCCAAATCGTCGGTACAGATTCTCGGAAACCCTGAACAAACTCACCGTCCTTGGCTGCAACACCATGGCGGTCGTGGCCGACATTGAAGGGACGTTCGGGAGCGGGTGCATCTCCTACTGCGGCAAAAACGATAACTTCACCAACGAGACCACTTGCTCCGGTCGAGGTTGCTGTCAAGCATCCATCCCAAGTGGCAAGATGCTCAACATTAGCATCTCCTCCCTCAATCCAAACGCGTCGGACTTGCAACGTGGCCACTGTTCACGGGCCTTCGTGGTGGACAATAGGTCATTCAATACCTCAAACTTGACTCTTCCGAGGTTTGAGGATGTGGGCAACACCCCGGGCCTTGTTCTGGACTGGATGGTCGAATCGGACGTGAGATGCGGAATGGCCGAGAACAGGTCGAGCTATGCCTGTGGTCCCAACGCGGAATGTAAGAACTTCGGGAATGAACTGGGTTATCGCTGCGCTTGCAAGAATGGGTACGAGGGGAATCCCTATAATCGCATCCAAGGGTGCACAGGTAATTAAAACATATATGACTCCTCACGCATTATCGCACTTGAATGAATTATGTGGATAACTAATTAATTGATCACCATCCTAGAGCTGGATAGAGAAATAAAAACCGATTCCATCTAGTTTTACCCATTTAATTAGCCACCGCTTAATTTGCGCTACTCCCTCCCTCCTCAACCCATTCCTCCACTCTCTAGCTAGCACCTCACGCTAGTGCCGCTGCCACCATCATCCGTCCACTACCTTAGGCGAGCCCACCCTTGCCCTTCACGCGCTGTTGGACCACTGCAGCCGTCTCTCTCTCTCTCTACTGATACACCCTCCCTCTCCTACACCGGCAACGGCAACTTGACTTTGGAGATGACATTAAGTGCCACCACCACTGCAAGCAACAAAGATAATGACTCTCTCTCTCTCTCTGTCACTCTGCCTTCATGAGTCCAGCTTGTACCTCGTCTCAGCATTGACAAGTCCCCGGCACCGTCTCCCCCGTAGTGAAGGAGATGAGATTTGCCTGGTAATCTCTTCCGTGAACGGAGGAGACCTAATGAGGATTTGATGAGGCCGTGGCTCGACGGTGGTGGGGATGGTGATGCAATGGTCATGATAGCTGTAACGTTAGTGGCATGGCTGAGCAGCGGTGGTGGTGGAGGGGATGGCAGGTTGACTGGAAAGTGAGTGGTAAAAGAAAGTATGTTTTCTCCTTAGTATAATTTTAATGGGAGGTCTACATTAAGTTTGTGGAATTCTGCCAAGACACTAGTCTATGTCCAGCACCTTACTTCACTTGATCAATAGCTGTGATAGACCTGATCAGGTCAATTTAGATATAGAGAAAATACTTCTCTTGAGATTCCAACTTTTTGCCTAATAGAAAATGTCCAAGCGGTTGCCACCACCCTACCAACATCATGGTCAACATCATTTCTAGCGACTATCCCCACTTTGCAATGACAATCTTGCCTTGTCCCTCAAACCTCTATCCCCCCAACCCCTTTCTCCCCGTGGGGCCTATATGTATTCATTGAGCGCAAATATGCTTACTAAAATGTATCTAAATGGACAGATCTAACGACCCTTTCGTATTTAGTGATACATATGCATATTAACATCCACATCACTTATAGAATAGTGGCTTATATTAATAAATGCATGTAAGCATGCGGAGATCAATGTCCTCCTTCCTAGGCCAAGTTGTCGTCCCCAATGACCATATATCTATTATGGCAACAATGAAACCTCACCTCCCTCTTGCGACATAGGGTTTCATGCATCATCGCCAAAGTTCAAGGCAGCGTTGAGAACAATGCCATTGTTGAGCTCAAATTCGACAAGGAGAGAGACAGAGAGTAGAGAAAGAAGAGATATCTTAAGAGAGAATGGATACATGTCACAATAATACTACCAAGACCTGAATGGCATTGCATTACCCGCCTAATAATCCGTCCACCAACCTTTTCAATTTGTTTTTGTCATTAATCGAGATAACGGTTCAATTTGTCCTTTGCATAATGTAGACATCAATGAGTGCAAGACCCTTGTAAACCCATGTAAAGGGAAAGGGAAGTGCAAAAATACGGTCGGGAGCTACAAATGCCATTGCCCATCTGGAAAGAAGCGCAACAAGAAAGGCCATTGCCAAATTCCTCCTGGCAGCATAGCTGGTGGAGGTAATTCCATATATATCCCCTCCTTCATTCACTAGATGGTTCATATTCTATTAATTTATATTTGATTTTGTAGTAGGTTTGACTTATTTGTTGTAAGGATTATTATAAAGTACTCAGCCCATATAAATTCCTGGTAAACACAAGCAGTGAGCCACATGCTACCACGTGTCCCTATTCAGCCCCGGGCAAACCCCATTTACATCTTTCTTTTGTTTTTCTTTTACCTCCCTTCTGGTCCTTTTTTTTCCCGTTTATCTGAAGCTTACACTTTGAAACTACGTTCGAGGGAGGATACACTGCATGATCCAAGTGAAAATCCCTCCTCCGACCAAACCTACATATCTTGAGCCAAAAAGAACAACTAGACCAGCAGATTTCAAGAGGAAAAAAACCCCTAAAATCTCTAGCGAAGGTGAGCGAATTTGAACTAGAAAAAGGAAAAGGAAAAAGGAGCGTGATATTAAGTATGGCATATCAAGGTGATTGATGAAGAAGACGATGCAGTTGGTCTGAGACCGCACGGTATAATAATCCATATTTTAATTGAGACTTTGTAGTGGATGTATTATTTTTTTTTACAAGTTATTAAAATTATTTTCTCATTTTAAATAAAGCTAATGAAATTATATATATATACACACACAAACATACACACTAGAAAATATTTATTTAAATGTGGAAAGTTTGGATGACGATAGCAGCAAAAAAGGAAAATATCTGTGTTCGGGGGCACCACCTTCAATGGGGCAAATAATGATGATGATGATGATGATGATAGTCATAATAGTAATAATGATGATGATGATGATGATGATGATGATCATCATCATCATCATCATCATCATCATCGTAATAATAATAATAATAATAATAATAATAATAATAATAATACCTGAAGAACAATCTCTTCTCCTTTTATTGCGTGAAGGTTGGAACTTGCTTGAGAGACACAAGCAACCCATGGCGCCACTCTTTTTTTGTAAAATCCACCTATGAGGCCTTTCTTTTTACTGAAAATGATTTAAAAAAGAAGAAGATTGTCAACATAAAAAAGAAGAAGATTGTCAACATAAGTGGATTAGTTTTTTTTTTTTTTTTTTTTTTTTTTTGAGAAAAAAGATAAAATCTATGAAAGAAAATGTCTTTCACCTTTGGTTAGAGAAAATCTTTTCATCCATCACGCTTTCTATTGGTGGGTTATGAATCATACATACATGTGTGTGTGTGTATATATGCATGCGAATATGGGTGATGTATATGTCCGTAATCCTGTCGGTTAGAGTTTCCTCCAATAAAATGGATGGAAGACCATTTAATCATGAAGTGATAACGTGCATAATTGATTACAAAATTCCATTGAGTTTTCATGCTATTTGTAAATGGAAAGAGCTAAAACAACGTGAGGTGAATGCTTTCTCATTCTCTTTTGTTTTATTACTAAGCGCTTTCATTACAATCAAGACAGATACTTGGAAGAGTAATGGAAGACTCTGGTTAGAATTGATCATTTTGATTATTTACTCAGTTTATGATGACACGTGTCATTTTTTAATAAGGACTTTTGGAAGGATTGTTGGACCATACATGTGTAACCCATTTGTTACATAAACCATTTTTGTTAACATTTAATTGGATGATTATATTTTAAAGTATTGACTAACCTTCCAAATCGATAATGATAGATGGATATTACGTAGGAAAAAAAAAAAGTAAATGGATTGTGTGTTCGAAATTTATTTCTCTTGGATTGTATAAGGATTACGTGCTTGAATTATTAATCTAGCAACACATATTCTTTGGCAGCAATTGCTGTGTCCGTCTTCGGCATAACTATTACTGCTTCAATCTCGGTCACAATGAGGTGGAGACTCAGAATGATCAACTTCAAACGAAATAGAGGAGAGCTCTTCAAACAGCACAAAGTTCAAATCTTCACGGAGGCAGAGCTGGCAAAAGCAACCAACAACTATAATGACAGTAATAAGCTCAATGACGACCATTTTAGTTCTGTCCATAAAGGAATAATAGCAGGGGACACCGTGGTTGTGGTCAAGAAGCCTAAAGATGAGCACAAGTCTATAATAAGGCAGGATTTCCAAGATGAACTTCAATTTCTGATGAAAAGAAGCCACAAAAATATGGTGAAGCTCAAAGGCATATGTTTGGAGACTGGAATACCATTGCTGGTATATGAACACATTACAAATGGCACCCTCTTCCAACACATCCATCAGAATACGTCGACCATCTTAAAATCGTGGGAAGACCGCTTCAGAATAGCTACCCAAGCTGCTCATGCACTCAATTATATGCACTCCAAACCAAAAACCCCAATCGTTCATGGCAACATCAAGTCAGCGAACATGCTTCTAGATCAAAACAACTCAGTGAAAATATCCGATTTTGGAACTTCAGTACTCATATCACCAAAGCATAGACATATCATAGCCACTCAGAAAAAAGACTCGTTAGGTTACATCGATCCAGAATATTTAGTCACTGGTATGCTAACAACTCAGAGTGATATATACAGCTTTGGAGTTGTCCTTGTGGAGTTGCTCACAAGAAAGAAACTTCATGTTCTCGAGTCTAGAGAGTCGATCAATACTATCCATCGTTTCATCTCTTCCTTTAACAACAAAACACTCCACAAAATCATAGACTTTGAGGGCGCTAGTGAACATGAATTGGAGAGAATACGAACCGTAGCTAAGATTGCAGTGGAGTGCTTGAACCAAAGCGGTGCGGACAGGCCGCCAATGAGCGATGTGGCTCAGCGACTTGCCAGTATCAACCCAAGCTCGACAGTTGAAGAAGAGGATGAAGTGGATGCAGACAATCTCTCAACACTTGACGAGGCAAGGCAAGAGGGGACGTCAAGCTGTCTTTCCTGTTTGGGAGTGGATCCAACTTCTTCCTGCATTTGATCCTTTATTATCATAGCGATATGTCTTTCAATTTGCCCGTAGGACTTCTAGGGTTGATAGTGTGCTTCTTCTTTTTTCGGTCGAAAGTGTGCTTTGAATATATGTTATGTATGCCATTTGCTTTTGGACTTTATATTTGTGGAAGCATCTTTGCTAGTTCAAGCGTGAGTATCCAATATGATATATGTAAAGTCATGCATTGAAGTGGACTTATAGGAAGTTGACATATGGCCTTCGACATTATCATAATCTCTCTTCTCGTTTATCTTTTCATCTCTTTTCATAATCTCTTTACATTATTCTAATTGACTGAATAGGAACGAAGAGTTCTTATCCAAATCTATATGAGAGGATCACAAAACCAATAAAGAAGATTAGGGAACTTACTTGATAATAACTTTATTGTGGGCTTAGAATATTAATAAAAAAATTGCAACATGAAATTTGTATAAGTTGGGGGGAGGATCCTGCTGCGTTCCCTTTTATTAAGGAGAAAACATTAAACAGAGGCAATTAATTGTGAAACGGTTCTTGGTGACATGATGATTAATTGACAATTTACTTTGGAGGCAACATCGAAAAAGTACCAAAAAAATCCTAAACTTATTGCAATTGTGCCAATTCGCTTATAAACTTTTTAATTATGTCAAATTATTCCTAACATTTTCATACTTTGCTAATTGAGTCAATCCACCAAATTTGACTAAGAATTGCTAACATGTACACAAGCCATTATACATGGCAGGGCCGTCGTTGATGTGAGCTTCGATGACTAGCCAGAGGCAAGGGCTGACGAGACTAAGTGAGGTCAAGCCTCACAAAGGGTGAGCGAGGCTCCCCATCGCCAACCTAGCGAGGGCAAGCCCCACCCAACCATGGTGAGGCTCGACCTCGCTAGGGATTGGCTAGAGGAAGAAGAGAAGTAAAAGAAAAATAAATGAAAGATAAGAGACAAGGAAACATTAAATATATAAATAAATTAATTTGAAAACATATTAAAATACTATTAAAAATTTCTCACATTAACATCAATCGCGCCACGTAAGACATATGGCATCCATATTAGCGATTTTTGAACAAAATTGACCAGATGTACTGAACTAACACAAATGCAAAAAGTTTAACAATCAATTAGCCCAAAAAAAAAAAAAAACTTATGATGAACGGGAATAATTACAATAAGTTTATGACTTTTTTGATAATTTTCCCATACCAAAATGGTGACGGAATTGTCCTACGTAGGTGTTGCCTACAACAACAATACAAATATATATATATGTATGTATATATTCACAGATCTCTTTGGTAAATACTGGTCCTATTTGACAAATTTGATGCTCAAAAGTGGTTGGGATAAATGCTTATCCTATATGGTGAGTTTGATACAAGTAGTTGGGAAAAGATATAAGAAATATTCCATACTCAACAATGACCCCCTTTTCCTCCGTAGCCCAAAACAACAATAAAGCGAATTGCACATTCCCCTCAAAATCACTCTCATAGAGCTAGATCGAAGAGAAAGCAGAGAACTTCGCATTGTCAATTCAAAAAGCTTAAGACGCGCCAATGGATTCGGTGCATGAAAAGGCATATCACACGGACAAATCCAGCATCTGTGGAACTAATCAAGTAAACAATTCGCCGTAAATAGAGCTGTTAAACGGGTGGGTTGGGTTGGGTTTGGGTCGGGTAATTAATGGTTCGACCCAAATTGACCCATTAACCTATTTACGACCCATTTATGCATAATGTAAATTTTCTGACCCATACCCGACCCAACCCATATCCAACCCGTACCCGACCCAACCCATATTAATAAAATATTTTCATATTTAACCAAATTTAGAAAAACTTATTCCTATGTTTTTTTTTTTTTTTTTAAGATTATATTATTAAAATACTTCCAAGCTTATTTCTTAATGGATAATTTAAATTGTATTGCTAAAATAGTTTTATACAACACAAATTTCATGGACAATTTTTATAATTTTTAAAATAATTATTTTAAAAAATCGAATTTTAATTTTTTTTTTAAATTAAATTTTTTATTATTTTTATTTTATTTTTAAATATATTTTTCTTTTTCTCTTTTCTCTTTTCTTTTTCTTTTTATTCTCCTTCTTCTTCTTCTTTGGTCGCCGCCGGCCACAACGACGACCGGCGACCGGCCACAAGCGAGCCTCGAGCTCGCCCGGGCGTCGGCGAGCCTCGAGGCTTGCCGGATCGGACGAGCTCGAGCTCGCCCGACACCGGCGAGGTGGAGCCTCGCCGGACGTCGGCAAGGCCTCCACCTCGCCGGATCCGGCGAGCTTGAGGCTCGCCGGCGTCAAGCGAGCTCGAGCTCGCCCCTCGCCGGAAGGTGGTGAGGCTCGAGCCTCGCCCAACGCCCGGCGAGCTTAAGCTCGAGGCTCGCCTGGCTAGTCGCCGGCCATCGCGTGCCGGCGACCGGAAGGAGGAAGGAGAAAGAAAAAAAGAAAGAAAAAAAAAAAAAAAAGAAAAGAGAAAATTAAAATAAAAAAATTATAATTTCGATTTTTACAATTTTTTTTTTTTTTATAAAGTTAAAGAAGGAAGAGAGAGATTATAAGGTTTTTGTTGAAAATGGGTTCTCCACCCAACCCATTTAAAACCCACTAAAGACACACCCATCTTGAACATTTAATTGTGAAACTCATTTAATTACTTTTTGTCAAAAACAAGTGACCCATTTTAACACATCTAGTGGTAAACTTCCTCTCGGTGAACCCACCCAAATTCTAGGTGCGATACAATCTTTCAAAACTCGGACGCAAGGTCGATCAGAATCCACAACACACAAACATCATTATCGACTTTTTGCACCATATTAGTACGTGACCGATCTATAAAATGAATAAGGACATCCCACAGTCTCCACCTTCCCGGGCAGCCCTACTCACATCTAATCTTCAAATACTGTCAAACATTTCACAATAAAAGGACATGACCAGAAAAAAGGACAGAGACTCCAAAAAAAAGGACATGACTCCAAACTTCGTTGCCTCAGGATGCTAGAGCAGAGGCAATTTTCCAAACTAAAATGAAGTGCGATTATTGAAAATCCAGTGCAGTAAAGAATGGAGATACGTGCTGCCCAAAGTCCCAACGACCATTCCGTGTCTTGTTCTCGACTGCAAATGAATAAGCAAAGATACAGAAGCACCAATCATCCAAACCGAGCGCCCAAACAAAGTCGAAAGCCATCAAGATTCAGTGATGACTGAACAAGCCAGGAAGAAATACAACATATTGCGAGATATACCCAAACAAATATTTGCAACTAATAAAATAATACAATAATCTCAGCAGCCCTAAGGAGTCGCGATCAACTTTACAGTTAAAACAAACTCAGTTGCTCATCCAGAGTCGGTATCGCTCGTTTAGCACCCATGAGTCAAAGAAATCAGAAACCAAAAACCAAAAAGGAACAGAATAGTAACAAACATATAACTTACCACATTAGTACTTCATCATAAAGAATTTTAGCTCATCCCTGTTTCGAGGACATTCTCCCTCGATTTCCGCATTATGGCAAAGCACATCTTCTCCAGCTCGCCACATATATTTAATTGTAATTCCCCCAAAATCTTTCCTCTCATCTCATTCCCGAATTACTCTCATGATGCGATACACAGAGGCTTTAACCGGTTCCTATGTCCAAGTATTCTCCAGAACCACAAGGTCAGTAAAAATTTTTACTCCTCACATCGCAGCTTATTAAAAGAGGGGTACGCAAATTCAGGTATGCCAAACCCTGCTTAATTTCATGATGGGTTTTTAAAGCCTTGCACTTGCATAGTCATCTCAAAGCAGTTCCTCGCCAGATACAAAAGCACTCTAGTCTGCCTTCATATTTACATTAGCTTCCTTTTGCTTTCTCTTATATATGTGTAGATGTACTCCCCAAATGGCACCATAGTGCAAATGTTCCCAGTTGAAGGGAGTATGATAACCAACCTTCTGTTAATTTCTGTAGAAGAGGCAAACACAGACGCAGAGAGCAGCAACAAGAAGCATTGAATGGATATAGGGCCGATGAAGAAGCCCATGCAAGGCCGGAGATCTCCTATCAAATGTTGTTGCTGTGGCTGCACATCTCATGCACCAGCCCGCACTCGACCGAGACTGGGCATGCTGGCCAGGCTCTTGCACAGCTGACGGCTGTGATTCCTCCATTTCACTTCCGATTGTCCCAGAAATTTGACTGTTCCTCCTGTTAGCAAGTTTATGGGACACAAGCTTATTGTAGGGCTGATCATTCCTCATCACAGCATAGGAATACGGCAACTGCCTGTTTGCATCCAGAAGGGAGTTCCAGCTGTTTAATCCAATCTAGAAATAGATAAAAATAATAATCAAAATAATAATAAGTGTTATGACCAATGAAAAGATCTAGCAATCACAGGAGTGCGCTCTTATGTGCGTGTGCCTATACATAACATTTGTCTACTTCATAAACCACACTACAAATGAAAAAAAAATGCAAAACAAGCAATTAATACCGAAGTATTCAGCATCACATATGAATAAGATACTGCCTGTTATCTTGGAAAGGGAAATGTACGTTATAAATTGGCATTGCCCTACATGGTTGCGTTACGATACAACTTCGCATGCCACAAAAACATGACCAAATCAAATTTAAATGCCTCTTGTGGATCACTTGTCAGGGTATCAACTATCTCAACTGAGCCAGATGTAAAAGAAGCCACATGTAAAGGAGTGATACCACCAGCTCCCACCATATTTGGAGTGAGAATGTATGTTTTATCCGAGTCCTTGCTGGTACTTATACAGTACTGCAGAAGCAGGTCGACCATTTTCCTGCACTTTCTTCAGACTGCCCGATTCAAGAGTTGAATTTCCAACAAAGCCTTCACAAGCTTACTTGGTTGACCATCCGCATCTGAGTAGCCTGATACAGATATATCAAGGAGTGTCTTGACCAGGGCACAACAGTCCCTTTCAACTGTGAAATGAACAAATATTTGTAGTGGCGGACAGAATAGTCAGGATCCCTAAGCATCAAAGAGGTTGTATTTTTTCGAAATAGCCATCCAATTTCGTTCAAGAAATGCAGGATTTCAGCTTTCGAGCTGAGCCAACAACCAGGATCTGGATTTCCCTCATCTGGACTGCCAACCCTCAATCTTGGCTCTTCCTCCAGTTCAGACTCAAGCAATCTCAATTCCTTGCATATTTTAGCATCAGCTACTATCACAGGATATAACTGTTGCATTTGAAACTATTTTCAGCCTGTTGGTAAAATCGATGTGAAAGACACTATGAATATCAGAAACCAACAAACTAAGCCAGCAAAGACGATAACATGTCGAAGTGCAGAAACATCCACCCATCAAACAACATTCCATGGACTTAAAACAAATCGAAATAAGCCCCAAATAAGGGGCATAAATCTAATGGGAGAAGTGCTGCCTCAATGAAACAGCGATCCAAAGCATTCGGCAGCCAGGAATTAATTTTGAAAGCCCCCACAGTTATTTCATCGAGGGATGCCTGCCTTCTCACGCGAGTGACTTCCCTCGATATAAATATCTGGTAGGATGTAGGAAATAGTTATTTAAGAGAAGCTCAGTGGCAAAACAGATCCAACTTACTTCGTCCCAGGATTATGAAGATTCGTTCCCCGCAATAAAAGTGAAGTCTCTTGCCCACCCACGATGGCCCATGGAGATACCAAGACCAATTCCAGAGAACAAGTTTTCCAGGATCTACATAGGTGAAGCTGTCCAGAATTTACAAACAACAACGATCAGGAATTATGAAAATTGAAGGCAGTTTCACCCCAAATGATAATGGAAGGTTTGCAAGTTCTCTTTGGTGAATTTCTGTAAGAAAGAGGCCTGTCTGTTGCAACCTCTACTTCTGCTTCTGTTCCTACTCTTGCTACCACAATCACTCCCATTGAGGAAACTCTTGCTCCAATCGAGGCTGAAATAACTAGACCAGCCCTTCCATCCAAAGGAAATGAGGAAGTGACAGAGAAAGAAACCACTAAAAGTGAGGAACAAAGCCAACTCCCAATATGACCAGGCGACTAACTTCGTCGGTTAAACTCGAGAGCATCGCCGCTTAATTTGAGGAAGCAACTGATGGCTATATGCCGTAAATAAACTATATAATAGTTAAATGTTAAGGATTTAAGTATTATAATTTATTTAATAATAAAGACATATTTATTTATATATGAATGAGTTCGTAAGATCAATTGCAACTGAACACAATCTTAATGTGACGTCCCAGGGTGTCACGTACTAAACGCAGGCGGAAAATTTAATTATAATTATTATTATCTTTCTTATACTTAAAAAAACCTCCTTCAGTGGTATCTATAGTATTTACCATTGAAGGTTAGCATGTATAACATGGATTATTTAAAATCTATAGTTTGTACTATGGGGTTATCCTACAAATACTCTACCGATGATTAATATAGTCCACATAGATAAGATCACAAGAAGCTTCATTTCTTTTACCATCATCAGGGCCTACAAAAATTTATCGACCTGGACTCCTTTCATGTTCATCGCCTTGATATACAACATATTTATAGCAAAAGTAAGGCGCAACATAAGCCAGGGATAAGAGGGCGAGGGTATCTACTTCATAAGTTCCCACACAAGCCCACGTGCAAAAAGAAACAAAAGTTACGCAGCTTCTTCGTGATCAAAGGCGTCTAGGCGCCATCCGTCCCAGCTCCTGCTCCATCGTTTCCAAAAGGTATAGGGCCAAACATCGCCCCATCATGTTTGATAAACCAGGCAACAAACTTCAGGGGAATCATCTCAGCTCTACCATCATCCATCCATAACGTGGCCTCGTACTTGGAGAAGGTCAGCTCAACATCATCATCATACACATCGGTAAAAGTAACCTCAATGCTCGTTATCACACCGTAACAAGCTAATGGCGGCACGTCCATACTATCAATATGAAAAATGTAAGGTATGAGCAAAACTATGCCCAGTAAAGAATAATAAAACTCTAACTTAAATAATCCACAACCATCAATATTACCAGGGAATCATAATCAAAGCAATTCAGAATATAATAATATAATTGTCACAAGCATAGTTAATTAGATATTAATACATCACCTAAATAATCACCTTGTATGCATCCATCTCCATACTTACCTTTTCAAAAATCAATTTCATATCATGATACAATGCAACAATAATGCATGAACTCACTCGCCAAATAGAATTATATTTAGTGTGCATATGTTCCACCCTCAAATCAATCATAACCGGAACTCTGCCGGCCTGATCGAGTCACTTCCGGAAAGTACGTTATCCGGACTTCCACAATATTTCTATTATGGGCATCTCACTCCGAGGCATCCCGGTATCACACAACCGAGGTCCTCCCAAGACCACACAGCAAGGGGCATCTCACTTTGAGGCATCTCAGTATCACACACTCCTGAGGCATCCTTGATCACACACAAGGGCATCTCACTCCGAGGCATCCCGGTATCTCTCTACCGAGGCATCCAAGACCACTCAGCAAGGGCATCCCAAACTTCCGGGGGCGGTATCTCTGTACCGATGGGTTCATTCACTCTCTTAAGCACACATTTCACACCACCACACCTTTGATTAATGCATTTATTGTATGCAAAAGAAAAGACTCCAAAGTATCTATCTAGGTATCTAATTCTCATGATCCTAGCACACATGCGTGTCCAAATTATAAGATAAAATCCATTACGACATGTCCCATACCATGCCGAACAAATATTCATCCCATAATCAAGCACTATGCACCGCACACATTGCACTCGCATGGTACTATATGCACTTATATTTCTAATGATGTATGTGGCCTATGACTAATATCTACTATGAGCTTATTAGACTTTAAGTATATCTCATGAGTCGAATATATAACACAATATATATATTAGATGTTCTCAGATTAGGACAACTTATTGGTTCAATGCACAGTTTCTGTTTTGATCATAGAAAATATATCAATTCTTGTCAAAATATTACCAAATTTTAGCACGTTATACTAGAGACATAGATCGACAACTTCCGTGAAGAAACTTAAGTTCGAATCTTGCTGTATCAAGAAAAAAAATTACTGTAATCTTTACTATTACCCTGTACCGACGTCCAGGTTTCATATTCACTAAGAAAATTGTTTTACTAATCACTTCTTGTTCATTTAGTCTCAAATTTTGACACGTTATTCCTTAAGATGTATTCTACAATTTTCATTTAGACATCAAGGTCCAATTCTAACTAGGTAAATACAGAAAATTCGTATAATCAGAAAAGGTCATACCATTTATCACAAAAATAGTTTACTGACTTTACTAAGTTCACTTCCATTTCTACATTTTTATATATTTATATGATTATATCTACGTGTATAACTCAATCCTATATATGTTCCATTGTACAGAATAATTACTTTCCTATTTCCAATAATCATACGTGAGAAAATAACAACAATTGAAAAGATTTCATAACCGTTTTTAATTAGAACCGAACATGTGCACAATTTCGTTTATTTTTACCCGACCAACCTGTTTAACTTTTCATAAACTCCTTCGACAATACTCTAACACCTAATCACAGCAACTTAAAATCACTTCGGCATGTCTATCTTCACAATCAATCGATTCATAACTTGGCTCGAGGCGTTGCCGCATCCACGAGATCACTTATCTCAATTTTCATCAACTCTATTCACTCGGAAACCACCTCATCACTTCACTACATCAAACAGCCAACTTACATCAAATTTTCGAGACATGCAAAGCTCAAAATCAACATGCAAAGACTTCTAGCTTCACTCTTAGGTCCATCAAGCTCAAAACAACACAAAACCATCACTTCTCATCACTTTTCTTCACAAGACAGCACACTTACGTTTGGATTTCGCAACATGCATGGTTCGAATATAACATGCAATGACTTCTATCTCTAATCCATCACTTACTCAACTCAATTTAACCATAAAACAACAACTACATTTCATATTCCTCATAGCTTGGTTAGATCCACAAGCTTTCTTGATGAAATGGTGGATACACTTCAATTTAGAGTTCTAGTTTTCCTTACCTTTGTTCAGCTATCTATACCACACAAAAACACTTCAAGAGCAACACCAAAACTTCACATGCAAGAGGAAAAATGGCTGGTTTTGCTTCTGGTTTCTACCGCTCGACCGAGAGAGAAGAGAAGAAGAATATGAAGATGGGTTTGTTCGGTTTTGAGGAGAGAGAGAGAGGATTTCGAATTTATGAGGGGAAAATAAGCTATGAGCTAGTCCTAGGTTAGTGAAATGATTGGATTTGGTTAATGATTATATTTCCTTGAAGTTGCCATTTTCGGTTCTATGGATTTGTGAAGAAAACCGTGGGTGGTGAAGAGAAAACGGAGGGAGGAGAGGGAAAGGGTGTGTCGCGGCTTCAATTGAGGAGTTTCCTTGCCATTTGCCATTTAATTTTTGTTAGGTTTTTAGTTCATGTTATTAGTTATAACATTAGTTGCTAATGTTCTTCAATTAATTCCTTTCGTTTCCACTTGGTTTCAATTGCACGAAATTGCAACATATACAACGTATCAACTAGTTAATGTTAGTCTAAAAAGAATCCATCACAAAATGCTAAAGTCAGAAATTTATATTAGCATCACAATCACTAATTTAAATTATCTTAATTGTGATCTATAAATCTTAACTAAAAATAAAATCACTTGGGCCTAATTATCTTTCTCTGGCCCAATGGGCCTAATCTATAACAACCCGGCCCACTAAACTAAACTTACGAACCTAAGAATCCCGAACCTTGGCCCACTTAAACTAAGTCCAAGCCCACTATCTCTCACTCGAATTCACAAGTCCAATTCGTGTGGCCCACTTAATTCTCAAGCCCATCCGATCCTCATGGTCCATCGGGTTCACTTCTTGGCCCGATTTAAAATAATCCGAACTCCTAATGATTCAATTACACTAATGAAGGTCAATGAAATTTGGGATGTCACACTTAAGGAGTTAAAAATACGCGTGACGAGTTTATAGTTAAACTAAGTATTTGAATAGTTTCGGGTCGATGGATCATTGAGAGCTAAGAAGCATCGACACTCTGGAAGTTTTCGTGTTGTGTCCGACACTTCAACACCTATCTGACACGCTCCAACACATTCCGACACGCATCAACAAGTGTCAAAAATCTAACACACGATCAACTCTCCTTGACATGCAGGTCCGGAATTTTGACATACAATTCCGACATGCACAGGATCAATTTTACAAATTTTCAATACTTTAGGAGTCAAAATGTAAATATATGAACAAAAAAAAAACAAAAAACAAAGAAAAAGGGGTAGGCTAGGTGCCACCCGTCACCATTGCCGCCATCGGAGGGGGCTGGCGACCCCGCCTAGCCTCCTTAGCCCTAGGCAAGAGTCAGCGACCCATGCTAAACCCAAGTGAGGGCACTGCATTGCCCAAATTTGGTTAAGCCTCGCATGGGCCTCAACTGAGGCATCGCCCAAATCTAGGCATGTCTCACTCAAGCCTCACTTGGGCCGGCGAGGGCCGCCCCCCTTCTGTTGTAGGCGGCCCCCAACCGCCTCCTAGGTCACCGACCCCCTCTAATAATGGCAGCAACAATGGCAACGGCCTTCCTAGCTAGGCAACCACGACCCTACCTCTCTTTTTTTCTTTTTTTCCTTTTTTTCCAATTTTTTTAGAATTATTTTAGCTTTCTTAAAAGCTTTTTTACTATTCTTTAAATAAGATTTAAGGAAAAAAAGTAATAAAAAATGCCACATAGGATAAATAAATTAATTTTAAAATACTACTTCAAAATTTTCCGTTAAACAAATTGACGAGGTAAACAGACTAATTTAATAAGTTTTAGGACTCAATTGTACTTTTATTATAAGTTTTAGGACTTGTAGTGCACATATCCATAAATTAAATATTGGAATGCGGATTGTTTTTCCCCCCTCCAAGTTTTATGAATTATTAAAATTGAATATAATTGAGTTTGTCAAATTAAAACAATGAATGTTGGATTAATATTTTTAGTGTAAATTAATTCTATGCTCTTTTTATTATTTATTTATTTGTGCATTTATATATAAAAACATGTCCGAATGTGTCGGAATTTTCTATTTTTTTTAAATGACTGTCAATATATTGTGTCGTGTCACATGTCGCGTATCCGTGTTGGTGCTACATAGATTGAGACGATATTATTGATTCTGTTGAGACGGTGTAATCTCAAGCTTAAAGGATACTTGAACAAATGATGAGTCACAAGTCATTGGATATTACGATACCTTAACTAGAACACAAGTGCTTATATCGAACAAGTTCACTGAACATAACATGTGTAGAATGATTAGCAACAAGAAGGTTTTTAGCAGGGTTAATAACTAATCGTTTATGTTTTGGTTATTGTGTAAAATCCTTAAACCTGAGGTATGATGCTGATTTGTATGTTGGATAATTATGGTTCACAAATGCACATATTGACACTTCATCGAACCATCTCTACACTTGATGATCATAGTTTGTTTATAAAGGCAAATGCATCTGTAATGTGGAATCTGTCTACTTGTTATATATACCAAATAGAATATTGATATTCTATGTGATCTAATCATGACATTGTATTGAAATCATCGACCAGGGTTTTAGGCGAAAATGAATAGCTCATGTCTTATCGAAATTCATGTCAATTAGATTTAGACATACGATTAAATTAGTGGCTTGACAAATAATTCCTTGGCCTTTGTTCTTTAGGGACATAGCAAGACAAAATGATTAAATTACATCATATGCAAAATTAAGAAGTTTATTATGTTCTTAAAATATTCACATTGTTTGGGTATATCATATTACTGCTAGATGTCACTCATAGTTTGTAGGAACTAGAGACTGATCGGGACAATCAGTTCTCTTCGTTATCTTAGTGTGTTAACACAAGTCCTACTGTCAACTCAGTGATGAACTTAAGGATGTCACACACTATAATCAATTCAGAATGAAATTTGAATGGGAAAGACAATATTAAAAATCCTTTTTACAATGGCAACAATCAAATTGAGTCGGGTTGAAGATTGATGTTCTAAAACGATTTTAAAACCAACAGCAAAATTAAAGGTCTAAAACGGTTTGATAATTAATGATCTGAAACGGATTTAGAAACAATGGCCAGATTAATGATCTGAAACGGTTTCAAAATCAATGGCTATATTAATGATCTAAACATATTCAAAACCCACGGCCATGTTAATCATCTGAAATGTTTTCAAAATCAATAGGTAATTTAATGATCTGAAACTGTTTTGTTGCGATTTTACCCTCAAAGAAGAGTGAACTACCTAGGGGTTTGGCCAATGGGTTATTCAATCTAAGCCCAACTCAAGCTCTCCTAATCTCATATCAATTCACAATTTAGGGTTCATGTTCTTAATATGCAAATCATATTCAAAATAGAGTCGTCACTAATCTGTTTACGATAGGTCAATTAGACACCTAAATAAAGTATTGAGAAAAATACTTTATTCCAACATACCAAAGATTATGGATGCAAGGACTTGGTTACACTAAATTTCTCTAATGCCCTTTCGATATCATTTTTTTAATAAAATAATTGATGTTTGACAAGTAATTTGGATTCATTTTTTCACTCCCTAACATGTAAGTTGACTATATAGGTGCACAAATCACTAATTTAACACTCGGTAACGCAATAAATAATTGCATGACTTACCTACTAGCAATGAAAAGATTTGCAATGTTAGCTCAAAATCACATCAACAACCTTAGATATAATTTCTAACTAATAAACAATCACTCAATTTTTTTGGAATTTTCATTTGTGTAGTGAAACATAAAAACTAAATGCAATGCATGCAATGCAAATGCAATGACGTGCAAAATGTCTATACTAACATGACAAACGACATACAATTAAATTAACCTAATCATGGAAAACTATATGTCATGCGTTATTAATCAAATGACATAATCTAATGACCGGCAAATCCTAACATGTCACCCATTTTGATTTAACTGATACTAAACATGCAATTTACTAAATGATGCGCAATATACAAACTAATTCTACGTGACATGCACATGACTTTTTTATGTTTTCTTTTTCCTTTTTTTAAAATCCAAAATTAAAATTTCCCATTAATTAAACATGCAATTTAAATTAAGGAAAAAAAATTAACATCCTAATACAACGCTTTTTGGTATTTTTTTTTTTTAAAATTCGGAATAAATAAATTACATAATATAAGCATGCAATCTAGCCTAAAACAAGCAATATTCTAGCAAGAATCAAATCCAATTCAAATACATTTTTTGGGTTCTTTTTAAGGATGACAATCAAACAATAAATAAATATTTAATTAAATAATGCAATCCACAATCTTATGTTATCTAACTCAATAAGGACACAAAGTAACTAGCCATCATATCCAAGTGGTTATGGATATTGATCGAAGGTTATCCATTCATTTTTGGAAACAGGTAAATCAACAATTGTATTCAAATAGTTATGGATAACATGGAAGGTTTTCCATACCCAGGCATCGTATCTCGTAGTTAAAGATCAGACGGTTGTCTAGGCACATTGTTAGGAAAATTTCCTAACTTAAAAGGGACGTCTTCAAATTTTGTGGATATTATATCAATTAAATATCTAACAGAATATTCTAATTGCGAACAAAATATATCAATCAATTGCAAAATATATCGAATTGTTTAAATAAAGCAATTAAATATTCAAAATCTACTTAGAGATGTGCACCTTACCTAATTTAAGAATTTTATTTCCAAATTAGAACCAAGTGCAATTGGACCGAAATCGCAACCAACTCAAGGCAGCATGGTCGCTAGCGATGGCAAGCGTTACATGCACGGCGACGATGGTGTTGGGGTTTCATGAATTATGTATAGGTAAAATTAACAAAAACACAGTAGAAATAAAGATGCTATATTTCTATACATGATTCTCCGAAGGCGTTGTTCGTGCGCTTTAATAAAAAATTTGAATATAAATGGGAGTTAAACGAATTACCTCTCGAAGCACGCTTTAAACGAATTGGTTCGAATGTTATTTAGTTCGAGCCCCACAAATGTCGAACCTCTAGTTCAAACACACCACCAATGGACGTCAAATGGAAGAGAGAACTTTCGAATAATCACCACTATGATCGTGCTAGCAATCTCGTAAAGGCAATCCTCCATATCCTTGATATTTTAAACCACGGCCCAAATGAGATAATCCATTTTCTTTCTCGTGTGCAAACACACACACCACTTTCTCTCAATCTTTAGCAACCTTTTAGCGGCATTTTTTAAAAAACTCCCTCGAATCAGCAACGATTGCTAATCGTGGGATGATCAATAATCATCACTGATCGTCATGCACTATTGCACTATCTCTTGTGCATGTGCATGAACGGTCAGCAATCGTGCATGATGGTCAGCAACCGTTGCTGACCATCATGCACTTCCCATATATTTTTTTTTTTTTTAGTTATTATTATTAAAACGAAACGCACATGTGATGTGCATTGCACATGGTCAACAACAATTGCTCACCATGTACACATTGATTAATTAATTAAAAGAAAAAATTATATATATTAGGGGTGTGCATGGTCCGGGTGGGCGGTTCTCGACCTAGAATCGAGAATCGCCCGCTAAGGACCGATTCCAAAAAATTAGAAACGGGATCCATCCGTTAGTTGCATGGATCTGCCGAACCGCCGGTTTGGTCCGGTTCCCGGGTGGATCCATGGAACTGGTCTCGAAGATCTTGTGGTGGATCTTGTTGGGCAAATCCTTCCACACAAATCTGTTGCTAACTTGCTATGGAGGGTGACGGTGCTGGAAAATCGACACCGGAGGGCCGAATAGAGAGATAGTGAAAGGGACGGACGGATGGACCGTCCATGGAACCGAGAATCGGACCGGTACCCATCGGTTCCCATAAATTGGAACCGAGAATCGGACCGGTACCCATCGGTTCCCATAAATTGGAACCGAGAATTGGACCGGTTCCCTCAAGAACCACCAATTTCGGGCGGTTCAGGTCCGGTTCTGAGCGGTTTTCGGTTCTTTTGCACAACCCTAGCTGGGGTGGTGACGCCGTAACGCTTGGAGTGCAATGTCAACATCATGAAGCTAGAGTATTCTCCTTATTTCAACGACAAACCAAGAGGAAGTTATATGCGACTGCGGATAAAACAATGAAGGATATTTTGATAAGTTAACTACAAAAAGGGTGTCTTTAATCAAAGAAAGTGAAGAACTAGCACCACCATTTCTGTAAACATATTTTCATAAACATAGTAAGTTTCCTTTTTAAATTCATTTTTTCGGCTTATTACTTACAAGTTGGCCCAGCGCCTTGGTGCTAATACATAATATTTTATATGCCTTCTCTGGTTAGGAGAAAAACTTATATCAATTATTGATATCTAAAACTCTTTAGCTCACTAAAGATTAATATTAAAAATTAATGTATTATTTTAAAATAGTCAGTCCGGTCTGGGTGGGCGGGTGGACAGATCCGCCCATGGAATCGGAAACCGGACCGGTTCCTTCAAGAACCACCGGTTCCAAGCGGGTCCTGGTTCTTTTGCATTTGGAATACATTAACATATATTCATTTTGGGCATGCGTGTGCATCATATGCACGTAGGCTCATGACTATAATACAACTTAAATTAAATCTCATTTAAATTAAATTTCTGGTCGACACAATTCCATTGTAGTAATTGCAAACACATTTGCAATATTATTTCTCTCATGTTCCATGTTATCCTAATTGTTTATGGTGTGTGACATCCCTAGGTTCATCACTAAGCTAGTAGTAAGACTTGTACTAACACGTTAGTACTCCCAAAAGAACTAATTGTCCCAATTAATCTTTAGGTCCTACAAGCCATGATTGACATCTAGCAATATGTCATGGCTACCCAGATAGTGTGATTATTTTAAGAACATAATGAACTTGTCAGCTTTGGTTACAGTGTAATTCAATCTTTCTGTCTTACTATGTCCCAATCGAACAAAAACCATGGAATATTTGTCGAGTCACCAATTCGATCATATGCACAAATCTAATTGACATGCATTTTATTCAAGACATAAATAATTTATTCTTGATTACAACTCCAGCCGAGTATTTCAATGCATTGTCATAATTAGATTGCATAAGACATCATTATTATACCTTGCATGTAACAATGAGACAAATTCCATATTGCGTAAATGTGCAACTTCGTATATTAACAAATTATGACCATCAGGTATAAAGACGAATCAATGACCTAGCATTACATGCATCTATGAACCATAGTTGTTCGACACACAAGTTAACATTGTGCCTTAGCTCTAAGGATTATTTACACAAGCCCAAAGCATGAACAATTAAACATTGACCATGCTAAAAGCTGGTTGGCAATTCACCTTGAGTTTCACTTTCTTTCGAAATCTTATTCTTGTTCAGACTTTGCTCTTGACTTGCTCTATTCCGATTTAAATTATCGAGATTTTATACAATCACCTATTCACCCTCTTTCTAAGCAATACTTGCTAGCTACTTCATTCTTCACTTAATCATGACATCTCTGCACACACGTCTCACGACGCAAAACCCCATGTTGCATTGTAGAGAGACTAGGATAGATGGGGAAGAGGAAGTCGAGGTTGTCTTCGAGTCACACTCAGTAAGCGGAATCAACTCCGCTTACTTCATGAGAGGTCATGACCTGTGAAGTGGGGGCCTTAAGCCTTAGGATTAGTAGCCCAATAAATGTCCAAACCCACAAATTTTTTTGCAAATGTCTATGTCGCAATGCCGTAACTAAAGCACTAGTGTCATGATGTTCACTGTCCACTTTCTAATTGCATCCCTTTCGTTTATGAAACCCGTGCTTTTTAGTCTTTTGACTGCCCAAATAAATCCTTTCTCATTGGGTTTCCACGCACCTCATTAGATTGGTAAAGCCCAATTTCTTATTTGTTTCGTAAGCCGCATTGGACCTTAATACCAAACCTAGTGCCCATTCAAAGAAAATTTCAAAATAGCCTTGGGCCTCCCCACTTCCTGTTGGTAATTTGTTTATAAAACACATGAAGAGGTGTCTTGTCCCACATCGAAAAGATGTGAGTGCGCACGTGGACGAGATTTGGCACTAACCGACGATTATTATTATTATTTTTATTGAAAATTCGGATTTATTTCTATAAAAAATTAACTATAAATTTTATTGAAACAGTGTAACTGTAAACGAAAAGTTACGATTATTTTTTATTTTTTATTTATTTAATTCCGAATTTTATGTTTTTTCAACGTAACCTTTGAAACGTACTTGTTCATTTTGCAACCTTTCCCGAAAGGTTGTCTTTGTTTTTTTGCAACCTTTTGAAGGGTTGCCTTTATTCGAAAGACAAAGATAAGTATGTATGTTTTGAGATCAAACACACATCTTCTTCCATTTTTTCGTTTTCTTTCGAAAGAAACTACAGCCATTGTTTCTAATTGTTTCCTAGAGAGATCCTGGAGAATTACTAAAATTGCTATCTAGTATTCTCATTTGAGACTTTATTGTATCTTGGAGGAAATTTGCCGGTGACCATTAGCAACTTTGTGAGGCAAATAAATTCTTAAAGAAAGTGATATCACGCCTTAAAGTCCAACTTGATTACTCGATCCGACTTCATTGTTCTACTCAATTTGAAGCCATATTTTCCCAACAATTTTAAGGATTTATTTTTGCAACAATGGAGTTAGAGTCAAGCAAAGTCATGGTGGACCAACAACTGCAACATGGCTACGCTTCCAACGTGGCTAAGCGCAAGAGCGAAGTGCAGTTCCAGAATCAACCTTCGTGGCCAGAAATTCAGGACCCAGGATTGTCGTTTCATTTGGAACCCCCACAGTGGGATCACGTAACTTGACGAAGTTGGAGTATAGCAGGTTCTTGCTAAAATTGAAGGATACACACAGGTTTCTTCCCCATTAATCTCTGAAAATCAGTTTGGGTTTGAGAAGGAAGTCAGGCCGTGGGACCTACTTCCCTCCAGCAATGATCAAGGTCGACGTGTCGCTCGTAACAAGCGATTTCTGCCGAGATGATAAGGATCTTCCTCCCGTCGATCACGTTCTCGTTGAAATCGGCTCTCGCGCCGCGTTCACGGATTGCGTAAATGAAAAGATGGACCGGATGAGGCCTCTGTATGTCAGGCAGCAAAGCAGCCCCGGGATGCCGGGAGGGTCGGCGATCACCGCTTCACGGGCACACGCGGTCGGGCTCCACGTGGTATATAAAGAAGGCGCAGACGAAAGCCGCCACCCAGAGGCTGGCTTGGGTGATGGCGCGTCAGCTCGGCGACAAGGACAGCGAGGATGATGACCTCTCGTATGAATACACTCCGGCCAGCAACGCTGGAAGCATCAGGCTGGCTGGCGGACGCGCTCCATGGGCTCGCTCACCCATGATGGTACTTAGATCATGAAATTGAATCAGGCGTGAAGGAGGCAAGGCAAAGCGGAGGCTATTTGACAGAGAGGGATAGAAGAAATTCCTCTTTTCCCTTTATGGGAGAGAATCAAGGTAAAGGGCATTGGTGGCTTAGATTGATGGAACTTAGGAGTGGCTTTCTTGGTGATCTCCTCCTAAACCCCAACCATAGTCTCGAGGATGATCTGTTGCTCCTCAATCCGCAATTCATTGTGAAGTCCAATGACAACACTCCTTGGTGTGACGATGGGATTGGGAACCCGAACCCATTTGATGATCCCGCCGTTTGGCACGTGTTTAAGGGACAAACATGGTAACGGGAACAAAGGTACCGGTTCATCCCATGCGGGTTCCTCCTGGGTGAGCAATGACAGAGCAGAAGATTGCTTCTATCCACGACCAGAGGATTGGAACTATTTCTTGCCAAGGCTGCTCGCAAATTGGTCAGCGCCTCCACTTCCATACAATTGCAATTGTTCTCTTGTGATTATAGAAATCATTCATACTCATAGTGCGTTCGATCGTTCTTCCAATAATAAAGAAACTTTTCTTGATAATTATTTTGTGTGAGTAGTTCAAGTGTGGTCGAACACTATCGCCAAGTTCTGTGTTTGATCATGAGCTGATGGTGTTTGCCATTTGCTAATACTTTTTGTCACGATATCTCTAATGCTAGTTGGTTTTGTTTTTGACTTGAATTAAGTCATGTTAATTATTTTCTCAATCATTTCAATGATCAAATGCGTTTTCTAATTCATCATTTTCTTTGTCTTATGTTTTATGCCCCATGGCTACTAATGGTGGTTATGGGTGGAGATGATGCTGCTGGATCCAAAGCCTAAATGATGATTATTACACGCATCGGCATAGGCCGATGAAGGAGACACGAAAATTTGTCGGTGGTGCGTGTCTAGCAAGATTGCCATGTGACGCGTACACTTACCGAGGGAAAGATACTGTTTGGCAGATGGACCGGAGGCACCCTTTGAGTCTTTGGCTTGATTAAGCGAAGGGGACGTTGATTCTTTTTGCTCAGATTTCATTGAATCGAGGGAATCTATTTTTGATTTGTTTGGCAAAATGAGGAGAGAGATGATAACACCAAATATGGGTTCGGAGGAACAATGACAAGAGGGTCATTGGGAATACGCTTTGGTAGCGATGGATCTCTATAACAACAAAAGCTGCTCCTCCGAAATGGTGGGTTGCAAATCCAAACGACCCCGCTTCCTCCGTTGCCGCTCCAAAAGCCGAGCAAGATGCCAAATTACTTGGGGAGGCTCGTTCACTGGATTGTCAAATTTTTTAAAATGGGAAAGCCGCGCACGCGTGGAAGAAAGTGGGCATGCTCTTCCTTTGTTTGATATCCACGGTGGCTTTTGCTTGGGAATAAGACCGATCTTGTTGATAAGAGCCTTGTCGGGGATGGAGACACTAAACTCTACAAAACCGAAGCCCGACAGCAAGGTTGCTTGCGAAACATGCATCAAGACCAACATGGTCATGGTGTTCAGAGAAATTACCACCAAGGCCAATGAAGACTATGAGAAAATTGTCCGTGACACATGCGGGTCTATTGGATTTGTGTTTGATGACGTTGGTCTTGATGCTGATTAGTGCCAAGGTTCTGTTCAACATTATGTAGCATAGCCCTGATATTGCCCAAGCAGTCCACGACCTTCGTGTCCAATGTTGAGGAAGCTGAGACTCCGATCCACAAGATCAAGTGCAAGGTATGGATCTTATTGTATATTTCGGAAGGTTTCGGCTTATATGATTTTGTTGATTCCGTTCCAAGAATTGTTTTTTCCCTTTTCAATCCTAGTTTATGTGCTTTTGATACCTCCATACTCGATTTGCTCGCATTTGTTGGATTGTTAGAGAATGTCATTACATGCATGGGCTAATATGTAGTCCTCTATTTATGGAGGCGATATAGAGATACCGAATGGGTTTTCAGGTGTCCCTTGTTTGGTTCTAATGTGTTTTATTTGCTGTCCTTGCCCCTCATAGATTTGATTCTATGGAATAGCATAAATGAGCCAAGAGAGTAGAATTGCATTGATTTACTATTTTGATGTATGTATTTCATCGAGGATGAAAATTTGATGATGCATAATTTCAATTAAGTACCTCTTGGAATATTCTTGAAGTGGGGTTATGTTCGAAGGGGACTTTGGAACTAATATGACTGGAATCATTAAGATTAAGATGAATCTGACTTTCATTTTCAAAATGAAATATTTGGGTGAAATAGATACTATCTTAAGTATTAAAATTTTTTTTTAAAAAAAAAAAAATAGTGGGGGTTATTTCTTTGAGCTAAAGTGATTACATGGAGAAGATGTTGTATAGATTTAAACATCTTGTTTTCAAATATATAAGTACTCCATTTGATTCCTGGTGGAGATTTTTTAATGTAAGTGCTATGGGTCTCTAATGTATGCGATACATTTTACTAGACCTGATATTACTTTTTGTATATGCAAGTTGAGTAAATACTAATAATCCAAATATAGAACATGTGAGAGTTATCTTATTGTTCTATAATAATTTTGCTATATTAGAATGATATGCCGATGCTACTTGGATTACAAGTATGGGAGATGAAACTTCTAGATGGATTTTCACATTACGTGAATGTGTTGTTTCTTGGGCGAGCAAGAAACAAATGTGCATAATTCACTCAACTATGAAATTTGAATCATTGCTTAGTAGCAAGTGGGAAAGAGGTTGATGGATTAGGAATTTGTTGTTGGATATCAAATTATGGCCTAATCCCTGCCTCTTATTTCTATCCACTGTGATAGTTAGGCCACTTTGGTAAGAGCCTATAGTAGCACCTATAATGGTAAGTCTAGACATATTAGTCTATGACATGAGTATGTGAGACAATTGATCAAAGATGGTACCATAATAATTGTCTACGTGAGATCAAGTAATAATCTAGTCGATCCCTTGACAAAGGCTTTACCAAGAGACATGGTAATGACCTCATAAGAAACGAGGCTGAAACCCTTTAATTAAAATCACCAGTAATGGTAACTCGACATTTTTCTAGAACATCACTAGTTACAAGGTTTAATGGGTAAGAACAAGTTACTGCATGTGATTGTTTGATACTGACATAGTCCCAATATGAGAAGTCAGTATCATCTGCTACGTTTTGTAGGTTGAATTGAATTCTTAATAAAGTATAGTACAAACTTGTATTGTGTTAATAGTAACAGAAACACATGGTAGATACTTCACGTATATGAGCTTAGAAGTGGTGCCGCTTCTTACTAAAGTTAGGGTTGCTTTCTAGAGAGCTCATGAAATAGGATCAAGCACAAGGCCATAAAAGTGCGAAGTAATATAGAACTCCTTGCTGAGACAAGAGGTTAGTGTATGTGCAGTATGTCCGGTTCTATTATATAAAAGTACAAGTTTAAAGCCGAGCTACTTGTCACTTTGATAGAGCTTTGAGATACTTGCACTAAGTAAATGTTTAACTCAAAAGAGTCATTTATGTATGTATATTAATCTCACAGAAATTTTGGCTGTATATTTCTAACATTTTATTTCTTGTTTTTGTTTTATAAACAAAAGTGGGGGATTGTTGGTAATTTGTTAATAAAACAAATGAAGAGGTGCATTGTCCCACATCGAAAAGATGTGAGTGCGCATGTGGACGAGATTTGACACTAAACCATGATCATTATTATTATTTTTATTGAAAATTTGGATTTATTTCTATAAAAAATTAACTATAAATTTTGTTGAAACAGTGTGATTGTTTACGAAAAGTTATGGTTATTTTTTATTTTTTATTTATTTAATTCCAAATTTTATGTTTTTTCAATGTAACCTTTGAGACATACTTGTTCATTTTGCAACCTTTCCCGAAAGGTTGTCTTTGTTCTTTTGCAACCTTCTGAAGGGTTGCCTCTATTCGAAAGACAAAGATAAGTACGTATGTTTTGAGATCAAACACACATCTTCTTCCCTTTTTTTGTTTTCTTTCGAAAGAAACTACAGCCATTGTTTCTAATTGTTTCCTAGAGAGACCCTGGAGAATTACTAGAATTGCTATCTAGTATTCTCATTTGAGACTTTGTTGTATCTTGGAGGAAATTTGCCGGTGACCATTAGCAAATTTGTGGGGCAAATAAATTCTTAAAGAAAGTGATATCACGCCTCAAAGTCCAATTTGATTACTCGATCCGACTTCATTGTTCTACTCAATTTGAAGCCATATTTTCCCAACACTTCCAATGTGATACAATTAGGTTCATCTTCCAAAAGAGTCTTCGAAAATGCTTAGTAAGGCCCTTTAGCTTTCTAAATTCATTGGACTTACAAATGCAAAAGCTTAAAATTGTGTCGAGCCTCTTTGCATCACATTAGATGTGAGTTTCATGGTCCTTTTTTCTAAATGACGTTTAGGGTGCCTTTGTTTTGCTGAAATTTTATGATAAATGAAAATATTTTCCATAGAAATCATTTTCGACACGAATTGTTAGTTTTTATTGTTTTGTAGTTCACATAAGTGGCTTCTGATGGAGAAATAAACAACTTAAAGAATTTTGATGATCCAAAACTATCCTTCATATAATGATTACTATGATATTTGTAGATGTTCGTGTTAATATACAAAAGACAAAAATTGATATCCGGAAAGGAAAAAGATCACAAATTTGTTCTGTCATAAACAGTACCAACGAACTTAAAAATCAATAGAAGACAATGTTTGTGTCAATACTGGAGATATCATATTATTGGTGATGTTGGAGCAATGACCATTTAGATTATTATTTCAAAAGTCCAATATAACTGTTGTCGCCTGGAGATGCGTCCCAGAAGAATCGGAAGATGAAGAGTAACGGAAATAGGCTTTCTCACAAACCTATCAAAGCCATTAGTTACAGGACAATAGCAAATCCTATTTCGGGATGACCCGCAAATGTTCAATAAAGAACTGTATGGGCAGTTCTATCTCTAGATAGCAGTACCAATGGATCTCTAATTGCTCCTTGATTCTCTAAGACATCTCCAACAGGGAAAATTGAAGATGGTTCTATAAGAGAGAAAATCTTTTTTTTTTTTGGTCGAAAACATAGATATATTATAAACTTATATTAGAGATTACATTGATAGGCATTTCTGAATACAATAGATCTTGCAAAAAGGAAGGAGGATGTTGCACCCAATCTGAGGAAAGCAGAGAAGCCCGGTGGACTTTCGCAGCCCGGTCCACCACTGAATTTGCTGCCCTATTGCAGCGGACAATGGTGAGATTAGGGCACCGAATTTTCAAGCACCGAGTCTCTTGAAGAAGACCTTTGTGTTCCCACGGCGTCAGGGCAGGGTCGTGAACGGCTTCTACAAGAGTCAAACAGTCCGTTTCCACCTGAAGGTGATCCGATCGTCGTCCTCGCTGGAGCAGGAAGCGCAAAGTGTGATTTAAACCAAGCACCTTGGCCTGCAGTGCCGAAGATGCAGACATCGTACGCGCAAATCCATCGAGCAAAACACCAGAGGAATCTCTGCACACACAAGCGATCGAAGCATCATGACTCTGAGGTAAGTAAGCCGCATCAATATTGACTTTGATGGATCCTTTGGCTGGTGGATGCCATTTCTGATTTGGATCTTGTTGATTGCTCCCACGCCGCATCCTGTTCTGACCGAAGCTCTAACCGGATCCTGTAGCTACCAGTGCAGATTGCACAACCTGCTTTACATTGGGACGTTGCTGCCGGAACATAAAATTGTTTCTGGCTTTCTAGATAAACCAGAGAAGAGCCGCAACTATTTCTAATGCGAGTAAGCCTTCGTGTTTCTCAATAACTGCGACCAGCTAAGCCTTCGTGTTTCTCAATAACTGCGACCAGCCAGCTTTCTATGCGAGTCACGCCTATAGGGTGATACTTGATGTTGATCTCTGAGTGTAACCATACTTCTAAAGTCCATGGGCATAACAAAAATAAATGCTCCGGTGTTTCGGGTACCTGTGTATTGCACATACAGCAAATAGGGTTTGAGATAATGTGTCGGCGATATAGGTTTTTTCTAGTCGGCAGAGCGTTGCTGCAAATTGACCACAAGAATGGTCTTAATTTAAGCATAGTAGTGATTTTCCATAAGGCATTCCATAATTTGCGAGGCGGTTGAAATGATGAAGAGGCTTGACTATTGTTGTGATGTATTTGCTAAGCTCTGATGTGATTATAACAACTTTTCATCGTAAATTGTCCATTTTGCTGTCCTGTCCAGACAAGTTTGTCTTGCGTGTGCTGTGGCCAAATAGGGATAGATAATATTTCATCTATTAGTTGACTATCAAAACTCTGGCTTAGTAGTGTATTGTTCCATGCTTGTTGTTCTGGAAGTATAAAATCTGCAACGCGCTAAGGGTCATCTCTAGGAGCAGGGCCTCCTATTACTCCCCTAGCCAGCCACTTGTCCTCTCTTATTTTGATTTGTGTACCGTCCCCAACAGACCATAGAACCTTATCGGTAATAGAATCTCGACCTAGCAAAATACTTTGCTAGCCCCAAGAGGGTTGAGCACCTCTCGTAGCGATCCAGAAGTTGCTAGAGTGAAAGTAGAGACCTCTAAGGATTCTGCTAGGCAGGGAATGAGGTTGTTGGGCTAGCCGCCAAGCTTGTTTTCCCAGTAATGCTCGGTTGAAAGCGAGAAAATCACGAAAACCTAGACCCCCTTCATCTTTCCGTCGTTTAATAGACTCCCAATTCTTCCAATGAATACCTTGCTTACTGTGATTAGACTGCCACCAGAACCGAGCTATCCGCTTTTCAATTAACTTACACAACGTAAGAGGGATTTTAAAAATCGACATAGCATATTGGGGAATTGCTTGCACTACCGTTTTGAGTAGGACTTCCTTACCCCCTTTTGAGATCAATTTTTCCTTCCAACCTTCGAGCTTGGAGTGGACACGGCTTAGAATCCATGTAAACATTTCTCTCTTAGATTTTCCCCAGTCTGATGGGATGCCAAGATACTTGCCAATTTTTTGCAAAATAGGAACTCTAAGTTCACTAGCCAGATTCGCTTTCAAACTACTAGGACAGTTGGGACTAAAAAATAGGCCAAACTTATTCCTGTTCACAGCTTGTCCTGTAGCTAGGCAATATTCATTCAAAATAGAAGCTAAGTTCTAACATTCGGTAAGCTTTGCATCCAGGAAGAAAATAGCATCATCTGCGAAAAATAAATGAGATAAGATGGGACACCAGCGATTAAGCTTAATACCTTTCAGATTGCCAATTGTCATTGCATTGTTGATTAAGCTTGTTAAGACGTTGACCATCAGGATGAACAAGTAGGGTGATAAAGGGTCCCCTTGTCTCAGACCTCGAGTTGGATGAAAATAGGGTAGAGATTCGCCATTGAATTTCACACTATAAGAGACTGTAGTCACACATTGAAGGATCCAATTCACCCATCGAGTATGAAAGCCCAGCTTTAGAAGATATGCACCGAGAAAATCCTACTCAACCTGATCATAAGCCTTTGCCATATCTAGTTTAAGCACTGCCTGAAAATGCTTCATTCTTTTCCGTTTACGAATTTGATGTAGGACCTCCTGAACCACAATAATATTATCTTGGATCTGCCGACCCCCTACGAAAGCACTTTGTTCTAGAGCTATCAAATCTGGCAGCCAAGGCTTGAGACGATTGGCCAGGGTTTTAGAAATGACTTTGTAGATAAAATTACAAAGGCTAATAGGTCTGAATTGATCTAATCTTTCTGTGTGAGGAGTTTTTGGAATTAAAGAAATGTAAGTATGGTTGTATTCTGGCAGCAAAACTCCTGTACTAAAGAATTGTTGCACTGCAACAACAATATCTTCTTGTAAAATTTCCCAGTGCGCCTGATAGAATTGACCATTTAGTCCGTCTGGACCCGGTGCCTTAGTAGCACCTAGCTGGAACACGGCTTTCTAGACTTCTTCAGAGGTAACTTCAGCAATAAGAGCAACATTCATTTCTTCAGTTACCATATGCTTACAAATATTCAAGGTCGGGCTAAAATCTCTAGACCCTGTAGAAGTATATAGATTCCTAAAAAAACGAGAGGTCATCTCCTTGAGAGAGTTCAAATCACGTACCCACATATGTTGTTCATCCTGCAGCATGCTGATCTTATTATGTTGTCTTCTTTGAACAGTAGTTGCATGAAAAAACTTGGTATTCCTATCCCCCCATTGAAGCCAATTTACACATGATCGCATAGCCCAAAATTTCTCTTCCTGCTGCCATAACCAATGTATTCTCTCTTTCAGGTCTGAAATCACAGCAGTATCATACGGGCCATTAGGCTGGTTTGTCAGAGCTTGGAGCTGATTCTTGAGGTAAGAAAGCTGATCCTTTGCATTGTTGAATCTGGATCTACTCCATTTTAAAAGGGCCATTGAGACAGCTTTGAGCTTTTGAGGGAGAGTCACCTCTTCGAGTTTGTGAGATGTCCAAGAATCGTTAATAGTTGTACGACATTGTAGGTCCTGTAACCAATAAGCTTCGAAGTAGAAAGATTTTGCCCTTTTAGATCTCTGATGTGCTGTAGTGTATAATAAGATAGGACTATGGTTAGATCTTAGGGCTGGTAGGGCCAACACCTCAGCCGAAGGGTAGGCTAGTCTCCACTCCTTTGTGCACAGCATTCTATCAATTCGTTCCTTTACCATGTCGTCATCGGTCCGATTATTAGACCATGTATATGCACAGCCTTTGTTCCCCAAATCCATGAGATAACAATCATTGATTAAATCACGGAACGAATGCATGCGATAGGTCTCAACAGGTCTCTTCCCTACTTTCTCCCATGGATACAGCACCTCATTAAAGTCGCCGAGACACCACCAAGGCAAGGTATTAAATTTACTGATCTACCTTAATGCTGTCCACAGATGTTGTCGAAGCTGATAACTTGCTGGAGCATAGAGGCAAGTGAGTCGCATAGTATTCCCCATATCCAGGTCAGTGCAAAAAGAGTCAATCATGTCCACAGAATTATATATCACTTTCACATTCACTTTAGCAATCCAAAACAGTGCAACACCTCCTGCTAGTCCCACTGAATTCACAATATAACTAGCTGAGAATCCAAGTTTCCTTTGCAAATGTATAAGCTACTGTTCCTGCTGTTTCGTTTCCATCATAAAAACTAGATCGGGCCGTTCTTGGGTCACTAAGACCCTGAGTGCTTGAACTGTCAGGGGGTTGCCCAGCCCCTGACAGTTCCAACTTATTATTTTCATTGTACCCCTGGTGGCTTTTTAGGGCCAGCCACCAGGGCCCAAGAAGTAGAATCATCCGCCTCATAGATAGGAGTGTCCTACAACATAGATTCATTAAGGTTCTCTTGGAGTTGAGTACAAACTTCAGGGCTAAAGAGTTTTTTGGCCTTCTTAATAGGTCCAGATCGTGCTGTAAGACGAGAATTCTTCATCTTCTTAGATTGTATAGTGCTAGCTGTTATGCTACTAGCCAGAAGTTTCTGCTGAACATTCAAATTCTCTTATGCATTTGGTACCATAGATTGCCATTTAATAGGAGTTGCTGCAATGATAGGATGATCAGGCTCCATTGCCTCCGTTGTCTGCTTACCTTTATCTTTTGGAACAGGGATAATTGCCGAAGGGGATGGAGGAGTCTCCGAGACATTCTCTTCAACAGCAACAAGGGATGTATTCTTTTCATAGAAGGTACGCCAGTACGGGCTATGTTCCCGGACCTCTGCTCTTAGCCATGAGCCGTATAGGAAACAATCATCTTTTTCCAGCTTACTCTCGTCATAAGGAAACTCTGCACAATGCGTGGCATAATGGCCAAGCTTACCACATGAATAGCAATAGTGAGAAAGTCGTTCGTATTTGAAATCCAGCCAGAAATTCTTGCCTTCAATTTTGATTAATATTCCTGTCATAAGCGCCTATTGAAGATTAAATTCTACTCGGACCCTTCCTGTTTTTAGCATAGAACCATCCTTATTCTCTATGCGCACTGCTGTTACTCTGCCCATGTGAGCAGCAACCTTACTAAGCATGTTGTCAGTACATCTTTCCAAAGGTAGTCCATAAACTTGGACCCAAAACTCACAGGTGTCGAAATTGTAGCAGTGCAAAGGTGTGTTCGCTTGCTAGGGTTGTAACATGACCAGATGGTTAGCAAAAAGCCAAGGTCCATTTTCATACACCCTCTATTTTACCTCCTCAGATTTGAATTTCACTATATATAAACCAGAGTCACCTAGAGAAACGTCCACCAGTTCAGTGCGCCAGGCCCTTTTCATAGTGTTCTGAAATGCCTAAAAGTTGACTGTAGGATTATTTAAAAGCTTACCGACTAAAACTAACCGACACTCCTCAATTTTATCAACAGGTGCTTCTTCGTCCCAGACCTCCATTGCCTGTGTTGACCATAAGCGACCCATGCGATTGCATAATGCCCCCAGACGAGCTTCATCTTCAGCATTTGATCGATCCATCCTTGACTAGAAGGCCAAACAGAGTCCGAAGAAACCCTTGGTAAAACAAGATCCAGCAATGAAAGAAAAGGAACAGCTTGTCGAATAAACCTCACATCGACCAGCCGAGGAGAAGAGAAGGAGAATTAAAGGGAAAGGGTACTGTCAAGCAGCCCGATCGTGACATGCAAGCTGCAAAACACAGTCAGAGGAGACCTTTGGAGAAGGGGATGAAAGAAGGGAATGAGGTGGAAATGTAAATTTGGTGCGATGAAGAGAGTAACGATGTGAGCTTCGAGATGAGGCTGTAAAATCTGGAAAAAACCTGCGCAAGGAAACTACCATAGAGGTAGAAGAACTCTACATTCCGTAGAGAGGAAAAAACTATAACCTACTTTACCCCATAATTTTGAACTTAAGAGAGAAAATCTTGAAGGCCATAAGTTGGATGCACAAAAGCAAAACTCCAAAAAACTTGTTCTTAGCAAAGATTGTTTCATTCTTTTACAATCTTCCTTGTTCTATTTTTGCTGGCTTTTAATTGTGTGAAAGATCAAGTTTACCCGAGTGATTGCAACACCTAATTCCTAATAGTGTGATCTATCATTTGATAGTATTGTTGTTTGCTAGTTGTAACTTATTTAAGTAGATTACTAGTGCAATACAACTCAACTTATGAGTGTTAGTGTGGACAAGGGACATAAGCTTGAGGATAAAGTCTAACCACTATATGTTGTTGTGTGCTTGTGTTTTCTCTCACTCTTACTTACATCAACACTAATCCTATTCACTATATGAAATATCTACTTCACTTGATCTTTGCATAGTAACTATCAATTTCTGCAAAATTGTCAAAGTCTTTTATGACAACATATTCACCCCTCCCCTTAGATTGTATTACCAGCCCCAACAATTTTCTTATTGCCAAAAAGAGAAGCTATTTTCCCCCAATTTAAGCTTCTTGTTTTCAATCTATGGAAAACGTTTTATATCAGTCGAGCATTGGAAAGTCACAAAAAACAAATTTTCAGAAACAGTTTTTCTTCAAACAAATTAATTGTTAGACTACTCTTAGACAAGCCAAGTTTTAGATTTCTATAATCATTGTAAAAGTTGCAGAGGACTTTAATTGATTTCACGACGGGTGAAGCACTGGAATTCATCCCACTTGGGTAATGTAGGACGGTTAAAAGACTTAGCATAGTTTTCAACCATTTTAGGGTTAAGAAAGATCTTATTTTGCATCATATAATATAATAGTAATAAGTACATTCTATAGTTTAAAAAGTTACTTTATATTGTCCTATTTCTAGATTATTAATCTTTCTATAAAATAATGATGCGTTTACCTATACTTTTATAACCATCAACCAAGTCCCTTCTTTAAATTTTTTTCATTGTTTGGAACTATATTACAAATGTACTTTTGGATGCTAATCTCATTCAACCAAATACTGCCATATTTATTAGAAAATTCTTGAGATTATTGCAAGTATATTTTGTTTCGATGATTTTAATACATCTTTAAAATGGCATAATTAGGATTATGAGTATACATCGCATCACTGTGAAATGACTTCCTCCAGATGGATCATCGAAAAATTAAAATATTTATTTTGTTTACTTTTTCGCTGGCATTTTGTATTGTTCTTCGCTTGTGTTAGACATAATGTGGTCACCCGGCAGTCAGGCCCAGTGGCAAGACCGGGCAACAACCGATTTCTATTAATATCTTTGGTGCTGATCCAAACTATACTTGCATGAACCAGACGCACATGATCACAATAAATTGTAACCATAGACAATGTCAGTCTCATATGAAGTCCACATAAATTGATGTTGGAGATACAATAGAGTTATTTGTATGTGGAGCATGTTATTACTACAATTATTATTTTGGGAGCAAGGTTGGGCCAACTGGGTCCAAAGCCAGCACAAAAATGAAATGCTCGCTTCGCAGGTTAATCCAAGCTCCTTTTCTTTCATTTTTGTAACGTAAGACACGTTACTTTAATTTGGTCTCGATAAAGGAGAGGCATAATGGACCTTGCATCAAATATAAAAAATGATTGTTCAGAAGAGTTACTATTTGATCAAAATAACTTGGTGATGACTTTCATCTTCGTCAGATTTATCTTGTTATAAAACCGTTTATTTGTTGAATGATTAAACATTAATATGAATGCAATAGATTCCATCTCAGCATCTCATACTCAGAATGATCTTATTTTTTATTGTGCAGATAGAGCTTGACTAGATGCATGTGAGCCGGTAAATTGCTTGCATTCATGACATATATTTAAGTCAAATAGTCTGGATATTTAATATTGTCCCAAAAAAAAAGAGTAATGACTTATTTTACACTAACGTGTGAAAGTTTTTAGGGTTTTGATAGAAAATCAACCATCCTTTTGATCTAAGATGATTCCAATCAAAATTAAAATACAATCGTTTCTATTCACTGCCTGAGAAGAGTCTTCTACTATAAATGATCTTAATTTTTACACATAGTATCACTAGTAATTTAGATATTTTGATCACACTTGCAAACGATTCAATCAAATAAATTTTCACATATTAAGAAGGCATCCGTTTTATGAAACTTATTAAGTAATCAAACAAAATAACATATTGATAATTCTTAATGCTGATTTTTTTTTTAATTGTAATGCATGTAAGCAATATGTATAAACCAAATCCTTTTTCATAAAGTATACTTAACCATTGCTCTAAAGAACATACTGACCAAAAAATTTCATATGTTTATTTAGGGCAATGTCTAACATCTTTTTTCCAACTATATACTCACAATAAAAGTCCAATAAGAACACCACAAGTGTAAAGTTTTCTTTATATAGACAATTCTATGTGGTTGACACGTGCTTATTTTCCTACTAGATAATTTTTTTTTGGGTCAAATCCTACCAGATAATTAAAGAGCAGAGAAAGTGACGCAATATGAGACCATGTTGAATTTACCGTTTTTCCAAAAATTTTAAACTAATAAAAAAATGTCAACAACATATTTATCGCAAATCAGTTCGCAAAATAATAAGGCATCACGTTCGTGTGGTCAATTAATTGTTGAAGCATGAAACCCAAGAGAAAGCGTGTCTTCATTTGATTATCCAGCAATTACATACTCCATTCATGTAGCGGGTATAATTCACTATTTCTTTTTGGAAAATCAGGTTATACACCGTTGCTATGAATAAAAAGGTTTTCATAAGTAATCTTATCCATTCTTGATTTGAGGATTATAACTGTCCATTCTATTTGTAGACATGCAACTATACTATATTAATCCAGCTTTTTTAGTTTTCCAAAATTCAAACAATATAAATAAATAAATAAACCCATAAAAGTTGTATAACTAAATTAACAATGAACCTACATGACGAGCTCATTGACATAAATAGGAATATGTTAGAATGTTTAAATAATAAATTGCGCCTTTCTAACAGCTTAATCTGTTGAAACTGTTGGTAGAGGTCCTACTTTGTATCTTTCTAGGCTCATTTGCTTCCTCAAATTATTATTTCCATGCTTATTATTAGGCAAAAAAACTGTGGGGGCTTTAGTATATTGAGGGGATCTATACTTTGAACTAGGTATAACCAAGTCAGTTACAGTAGCTATGCTATCCTACAATAGGCAAACCTCGGTTCAAGCCTTCTAGGGACTGCCTTTTAGCTGCGAACCATCTAGAAATTTAGTTCAAATAATAGAGACACTTAAGGATGCCAAAATGGTACCATTTCTATCTTAACAAAGCTACATTTCCTAAAGGATCCTACCAGACTGAAGAAGAAGAAGTGTTTAGAAAGACATGGACAATCCTGTAGAGTCATCTCAAGAATCCTATGCTTAAGCATCCTATGCCTAGTGGAGAGATCCTCTTTCTGAAGACGCCTATGATCAAGGACCTCTGTCCTTATCCCTCAGAATAGATCCCAGCATAATCTCTCATTATGCTCATACAGCAAACTAGCCCCAGCTAGTCATGCTTGCCGACACTCCAGGACCCTCCAGGTCTCGTGAAGAAGAACTTGTCTCAAGTAGTCAAAGTATGTGGAATGCCCTGATTTCACAAAAGGGATCCTCCCATAATACCAACAATCCTCCTGATGACATTGGACTAGAACAGCGCTACGAGGAAAACGGCTAGCAAGACATAGCTCTGATGATTCAGACTATGACTACAACTTTTGTGATGGCAGATAAGCCTATAGCAAAAGTTACTATAGCACAGGTCACTGTAGCAATTACCTGTAGCAATAGGCTAGGGAACTAATGAGAAGATCTATACTTTGAACTAGGGATAACCAAGTCATGTACAGTAGATATGCTATCCCACAACAGGTGAACCTTTGTTCAAGCCTTCTAGGGACTGTCTTTTAGCTGTGAACGACCCAGAAATTTAGTTCAAATGATAGAGACACTCAAGAATGTCAATATGGTAATGTTTCTATCTTAGCAAAGCTGCATTTCCTAGATGATCCTACCAGACTGGAGAAGAATAAGTACTTAGAAAGACAGAGAGAATTCTCATAAGCTGTTCCAACCCAATGTCATCAGGAGGACTATTGGTATTGTGAGAGGATTCATTTTGTGAAATCAGGGCATTCCACATACTTTGACTGCTTGAGACAAGTTTTTCTTCACGAGACTTGGAGGGTCTTAGAGTGTTGGCAGGCATGACTAGTTGGGGCTAGTTTGTTGTTTGAGCATAATGAGAGACTGTGCTGGGGTCTATTCTGAGGGATAAGGACAAAGGTTCTTAATCATAGAGGTCTTGAGAAAGAGGACCTCCCCACTAGGCATAACATGCTTGAGCATAGGATTCTTAAGAAAACTGTGCAGAATCATCCATGTCTGTCATTTCATGTTCCTGTGATGGAGGCGTCCTTGCTTGGTTCTTTCCGTTAGTGTTTATTTGGCTTCAGGTGCAAGGCCATAGTGATCCCATGGTATAGGTGTCGAGTAGTCCCATGCTTCTTTTGGTTTTCTTCACATAGGACTCTTTGGAGTTCTCTATAGTTGTACTCATAAGATCCAACACAACCAAGGAATGATCTATAAATACGAGCTTCCTTGAGATGTGGTTGAGATTTATAGGTTGTAGTTCCTACTACTATTGGAGCACTAGCAATGGTGCCATTATCTCGTACCAAAGCCCATGGTTGTTGGAGAAGGACAATGGTGTGTATATCTGGTTCTGGTCTAACCGTTCTCAATTCTTGTTGGAAGAAATACTTCTAATAAGTAGAAGGATAGAACTAGTTGAGTATAGTCAGAAGGTTCTTATCACTTTCATTTTCAATATTTTGGTCAAGTGCAAATATTTTGGATAGGTTAGCAATGAATTTTCTGTTGGCAAACTCAATAGCTATTTGGTACTTATTGGTTAAGTACCATAACAACCATCGAAATTTGTCGAGGAAATCATCTTCTTTTTAGATTAAAGGATATATGAATAGATACCTAAAGTTTAATCCAAAATGATAAAGAATTGAATCGCCATGGATTCTGAATAGATCCGTGTGGCACCGCCACATGAGGTTGTCGAGATTCTCAGTTTGGCTGTCATTCTGGATTTATTCAATGATTTCTTTAGGGTAGGTAATCCAGGCTTGGCCAATCTCGCATTCTTTCAATCTTATACTTTTCTTGGTGGTGAAAAGTAAGAAAAGCATGCATCATAATGTACATATTAGTCTCTGCCGATGCCTTCGGTCTGGATAGAAAATCAACAAGCACGTTCTTCTTACTAGCAATATGTTTGGTTTCGAAAAAAATATTTCGAAAACCATTTAATCCATCGAAGCAAGTGAGAATGGGGAATCCACTTCTGCTTGAATTTGGTCATCTAGGGAAAATATGTCATATCCAAATCTACTCGAAAATGATGGCCAATAAGATGGAACTCGAACTTTTTTATTCTATTTTTTTATTGCCAATATCTCCTTGGAGGTTGAATGGTAATGCATTTCAGCCTGGGAAAGCTTTCCACTTTTGTAAGTGCAAAGGTTTCCCTTACCTTCAATTTCTCCAAATAGTATGATTGTCCAGTATTGTCACGCCTCGATCCTCGAGCACACACCCATCCCTCACTGGTCGATTAAATAGCGACGTCTCAGGATACATCGTTGACCTATTCATTTTAATACGCATGCGAAAGCAGATATAAAACCTCAGATAATAAAATAATGGGATAGGAAAGTAGGACTATAAACTTTGAACCTGAAAATCACAACCACACATATATACATTGCAAACCATAGTGCAAATATATACAAGGTGAACTACCAAGCCAGGTCCTAATCAAACAAGTACAAAAGACAGTCTGCAGACAGGGGTGGGGGTTTTCATCTACTCCGGGTCGTCATCCTCCTCGACGATCTCTCATTCTTTTTCACTCCAGCTAGAGCCCACGGCTGAGTACATCGGAGAGTCAGAATCACCTTTGAGCTTGGGATCCTTCGCATCTACCACTAATCCACCCTTAGGATCTGATGTCCCCTTTTCGAACGCAACCTCCATCATATATAGAGGTATATCAGATTCCGGCACTAGGCCCACCCTTTGTCCATCACTGTAGTGGTGATACCACGCCCGGTATTCATGGGGTACCTTTTTGGGTTCACCCACATCAACCCAGACGGTGAATTTCACCAATATATACTCTAATCCTTTAGAGTGCCCAGTCATTGGAATGTGATGACCTATTTTTGTGAACTTCTTCGGCTAACCAAAATGCTCGGGAGGAGCTGGAGGTGCTGCCATCTATGGACCTGAAATGTTATCATACAATGGAGTGAGACGAAACCTAAGTGAGTTCCACCCCCTAAAACTCGACTAGGAAGCAAATACGCCTTAAGGGCTGCCTAAGCACAACACGCATCAGAAGACTTACCTTGGCCTTAGTTCCTTCCCGTCAGACAATAAAATTCAACAATTATTCACTCAGATCGAATCGTCAATCAATCGACTCAGTCGATTACATGTCACAACGACCTTCCCCCGGTCGGTACATTCAATACTATCTATAAAGTCCTATCAAATCAAGACTTTTCACCTAAAGCTAAAAATAGATAGTATAGCTCGCCCAAAGCTAATAATATACTATACTATATATATGCTCACCCAAAGCTGATAAATTAGGGTCCCCTGGCCAATATAGTATACTATATATGATCACCTAAAGCTGATAATATATGCTCACCCAAAATTGATAATATAATGCTCACCAAAGCCGATATAATATTGCTCGCCCAAAGCTGATAATATGGTATACTATGTATGCTTACCTAAAACTGATAAATTAGGGCCCCCAGGCCATTATAGTATACCACTCCAATCATCCAACATTTGGAACATTTTTATCAAACCCGATAAAATATCATGTGTGAGTACATAGTTGGCCTTAGCCAAAATATAATAATTTCCTTTCCATAAATCCCATCATTTCTATAGTCCACCAAAATATTTCTGGTGTTGTAAACCGACGCTCGGTTATTTTCTAATCAATTACGGAAATTAAATCAATTTAAGAATAAATTCCAAAAATGCAATTCATGCATAATCAGCACAAATTAAAGCTCAATTAAATAAATAAATCACACCACTGCAATCAGCATAAAATTCCGGTTACCGACTATCCCGATCTAATTTCCGAAAAATAATTAATTAATTCAATAATTACGGAAATTAATAAATAAATGCAATAATGCGACTTAAGCCCGAAAAAGCCTAATCGAACACCGAGACGGACCCAGAAAATTTCTGAATCACTCTAGATAAATACTAGAGCTTGTCTAGGCCCTAATTGCACTAACTATCCACCTAACATGCATAGGTAAATAATTAAATTTACTAATCTAATCTAACTATCTACCTAAACCATGCTTAACCTAAACTAATCAACTCTTAAGTATCATTAACTTACTAAGCGAGGATTAGTGAGTTAAACTCACTTGTTCGGCAATCCGATCAGTGCAAATCGACAAGGACGCAACGGGGCTCAATTCTCTTCAAAGCGGGCTTAGTTTTCGAGGCTTGGAACACTTCCAAAACAGGCTTAAGCCTCTGCTGGAAACCACACTTTCAGCTTTTGTTTTGGGCTGGAAAAGAGGGAAACAAGCTCGGTTTGAGGCGACAACGGGCTGAGGAAGGTTGAGGGAACCAAACCGGGCCTAGGCGAGGACTCACAGTGGGCAAACAACGGCTGGACGGCTCCGACTGAGCTCCACAAGGCACCAGACAATAGCTGGGACATCGAAATAGGCGAGATGAGGCATCGCAGTCGCGCGGCAAGGCAGAGGTGTGCGCGGCACACAGGCGGGGCGGAAACGGTGAATGGCGGCAACGTGCAGTCTAGCGATGAGGGCTAGCTTCAGCGGCTTCTCTGCTAGTTGCTAGGGTGTTCGAATAGCACAATGGAGAGGGAATAGAGGTTGGCCGGCCAGTTGACGGAGAAAGAGGGAGAAAGGAGACAAGAGGGGGCCACCAAAACTCTATCCTCATCTATTGGTCCCTTGACCATTCCTCCACCACCAGCTGCCTTCCTAGGCTTAAAATCAGCCACCAAGGCTCCTTCTTGCACACTTGAAATGGTCCAAAAGCCATAGGTGGTGGGGGGCTACGAATTTCACACATTTTCCTCTCAATTGGACACCAATTGTCTCTTGATTCAATCCAATTTGGCCCTTAAAATTTCAATTAACCCACCATCGATCATCTTGGCATTTTTCCTCACCAATACAACTCACTTGCTTCCCAATTGTGCGATAAAAAATGGACCCTAACCTTTTTCTGGACAAAAACGGCCATATTACTACTTTTTCCCAAAAAGTCTCGGTTTGCAGAAAAATCTTTGGAGGCTGAGTCGATGTTCCTAAAATGACTTGTGACATGATAGAACTTTCAATTTCTGAAATCAGATTCAAATTCGCAATTAATTTCAATTTGACGCGATTTTAGCGTGATATAGGCTATCGGGTAGCTTTCAAAAAAATTTAGTGCAAATGACCCGTGGTCGATTTTTTTCGAGCCACAATAAACCCACTTGACACATTGGCGACTCTCAATTGTCGTGAAAATCTCGAGAATTCAAATACAGACACGGTACCAAAACGATAGAAAAAATCAGTCTAGTGCCGGCCGACGAGAATTTTCCAATTTAGTGGAGTCACTCACGATTAGCCACACATCTCAGTCAAACCGACCTATCTCTGATCCCTGATCGATTTTTAACTGTGCCGTAATGGCCTCTAAAGATGAGTACGGTCGAATAGCCGATTCCTTGTCGAATTCTCAAGTCTATTTCATTAAAATTCCTTAATGGTTTTCCTAGATAGTCTAATTATCTCGAGAGTGATCAGCTCTGAGAATAGCCCTATAGACGCGTTGATGAAATGCTCGATTAATTTAATTGAAAGCAAAAGTGAAAATTCCAAGATATCACAAGTATTCATCACTAGTATTGGTATGGAACATTCTCTTCCCAGTGGATGGTATTTGCAATAGGGGAAGATTATGCATAACTTTTAACTCTGCAATTTCTTTAGTTTGAACTTTCCTCTAAGACGAAGGATTCTTCGTTAGCATTAGCTATAACAGAAGCAGCAATTTTGCAATGTTAGACACAAAGTCTCAGAGATAATTAATTATCCTAAGAAATTGCTAAATTTGATTTGTCATGAAATTTTCTTCTAGGAATTTTAACAATTCCTGGGCAATGTGCGGCCCTGGATAGTATGTACTTTTGTTAAGGTGTATACCAAGAAATTCAATTTCTGTCTAGACAATATTCATCTTTCTCTGTGAAACCATGATTCCATATTTCTTCACGATATCTGCAAATTGATCGAGGAGTTGGCAATGGGATTCCTCATCAGGGCTGTAAAGCAAAAATCATTAATGTAAACTGCTGCACTTGGCGGAATTGGCTGAAAAATATGGTACATGGCCTTTTGGAATAAGGACGGGGCCACTTTTAGCCCAAAAGGAAGGACTTTCCTTTGAAAATATTGATTTGTAATATAAAACCCTGTCTTGGGTCTGTCTTCAGAATAAATACCTAGTTGCCAAAATCCAGCTTTGAGGTCAAATTTGGAGGCTTTGGATAATCCAACAAAAAGAGAATTCTGAGGGCAAAGGGAACTTGTCATCTCAGAGGAAGAGGTTGAAGGGTTAATAATTGATTACTAGTCGCATCTTTCCTCGATTCTGCTCAACTTGTTTATTTAATCAAATCAGGCCCATTAGGAATCTAAGATTTCAATAAGGCCTTATTGTAATAGCTCCGAGCACTCCTTTTGAGTAGCAGCAAGATGTTCTAGATTCATTCCCATGTAACTCGCTTTTGTTGGATTTATGTCTTCATTCTTTTGAAAAGGAGGCGAACAAAAAACTCTGGATTTTTCCACAAAGGATGTGGACACTTTTGAGAGAAGTTAGAATGAGATTTCAAATAGGATTCTAACAGTTTTTGTATGATTAGATCCAGTAAACTCATTTGGATGGAGAGCATTTGGATATTGACAAATTTAAAAAATTAGTCTTTATACTTAAGGCCTTTTTCTAGGAATGATTCGGAGTTGAGAAATTTGAGTCATAACATCCCAATCAAAGATCAAATCTTTGTTAGGGAGACTAGATCTAAAGATTTTAATGGTTATAGAACATTGAGGGAAGAACTTGATAGTTATTGGTGTAGTTCACATATTTATAGAAAAAGTATCTCTTGAGGCAGAATTGAAATACCGAACACAAGAAGTTCAGTATTCTTCAAGGAGAACCTTAGTATCTAAAATTGAAGAACTAGCATCAGTATCTATAAGAGCAATGACTGTACTTGGTTTAGCAAACTTTGAGATGATGATTTTTAAAGGAAAATGGGGACAGTGAACTTGACTAGAATATAGACTTGGGTCTTGTTCAGTAAGAGATATATGGAAAAATTCTTCAGAGTTTGAATCAGAATCAACTTTACTAGGGCTTTGATAGCAAAAAATAACACAAAGAATTTGTTCAAATGAGTCTTCATCAATGGAAAACAATGATTCAATATCACCATTTTCAAGTGAAACACCTGTTTCAATTTCAATGTGATATATCAAGTGGTTCTGATCTTTCAACTCTGTATTTCTTAAAATGCTTCTTTTTCCTGGAATGATTTTCACAAGAGCCATCGCAATCTCTTTTGGAACACTTGATCTTCAAATTCTAACATGAACAAGCACCATCAAGTTCTCAATTGTCTTTGAGGTAGGTTTTCATCATCTGGAGTTTTAGACACAAATCATCAAGACAGAGATAAATCTCTTGCTGTATTTCTTTCAAGGGAATATCCACAATTATTCTTTGCTTTTTGAGAAAGGATCTTTCAACTTGCTAGGATAGCTCTTCAGGAATAAAGGCTAAAAACCTATTTCAGGTTCACATCGGTTCCAAGGCCGTTGTTGACACCTAAATTTTGGCGACTCGTTTAGTCATTTATCGCATTAAAAAATTAGGAATTAATTTTAACCCCTAAAAAAATATATTAGTTAATTAATTAATTGCATATCATATAGTTTTAGGTGCGTTTATTTTAATTTGCATTTACATTGGTTCGGTGATATATAGGTTTGATTTGGTGATTCTGAGCTTTAAGTTAACAAGTTGAACTAAGCCCACGAAGAGAGCAATTTGGCCGAAGCCCGTATTTGAAAAAATCCTATTGCAATTTTTGAAAAATCAATAGAGAATATTCATTTTTTGCAAAGGAAATCTAGAAGAGGTGTGGAAAATAAAAAGTGATATTGCGTGCAGAAAAAAAAATTTCGCGGATGTTGATTTGAAAAGGAAATTAAAACCCTAATCTTTGGCTTATAAAAAGGTTACTCATGTAGGGTTTCAAAGGGGGCCACACAATAGACACATACGGCCACAAAAAAAAAAAAAAGAACCGACGTTCTCCACAGGGAGAGTGAAAATTCTCTCGCTGCTCGTCCCCATCAATCGATGCGCCTCCTTCCTCAATGCCATTGAGGGCTCGCTTGCAGTCTATCAACTTCGCCGTGCCCAGTTCTCGCTTGACGATTGGCAACGATTATGGAAGTTTCGAAATTGCAGCCGTGCCTCCCCAGGTGTCCACAAACATGCAATTGAGACATTGTTGGCAACGCACGTCTCGGACACCAAAGGGAGGCAATGATGAGGTCTTCAAGAGATTGAGTGAAGCTTGAGACTTGGTCAAAGCAAAAGACACCAGACTGCAAGTGAAAAGAATAGCTGGCGGTCACATTAAAAAATCAACAATTCCAAAGCACACTCAGAGAGATACAGAGAGAAGGGTGGCCAGAAGAAGACCGGGGGAGAACAATTCGAGAGAGACACACTTGAGAAGAAAAAGAGGGGGGGAAGCGTTCGACCAGCATCACGTGGTTGATCCCCTTCCGGCCGTGACCTTGCCATCCTTGTGGTTAAATTTCACATCATATGCCGCCATGAGACGGTGACCCATGGCCACGTCTCCTCGTTGACGATGAAGCTGCCAAACCTAACCCCCACGACGGCGCTGTTGCTATTTATCAACCATTGTTTCTGCTGCTCCGCGATTGACCACCGCGGCTAATCTCTTTCCTGACGACGAGTACAGTCGCATATTTGATAAGTCTGGGCGACATCACGACAGCATGTCTCGCGGTGCTCCATCGCTTGAGAGAGTTGGCTTATCCTTTGATCTTGGTTCACACTAATGGAACACCACGTGTTGTTCTGCTTTTTTTTCCTCAGCGTGTTTGTCCACTTTCCCATGTTATTGCATGGTGCATGAAGTCTGGCAACTTGCTACCACCAAGTTCAAAAGACCCAGCATCATCCTGATTATCCTTGTTGAGCAACGTGAACTGGCTACGTCACTGTGTGCATCGTCGAGCATCCTCGAGCCATATCAATCCTGAGTTACTACTATTGAACGCCGCGAGCCATTGTCGAGCGTCACCATAAGCCATCGCCAGTGCCACCGTTCGAAGTCCAAATTTGGAAGTCAATATTGGGAATAGGTACAAATTTTGTCTATTTTAATTTCCAAAAATTTGGTCAATGCGGTGTCCGTAATCTTGAGTAGTCTTATAAATTGGGAAATCTTCCTAATTTCGCAACATACATATGATTGACGGTCCGATTTCACGCTCGAAATACGACCCGCAATTGTAAGGAAAAATCACCAATTCGATGTCATGCTCGAGATACGATTCGTGATTTTATTTAAAAATTGGCCAATCCGATCTCATGCGTGAGATATGATTCGTCAATTTATTTCCCGAAATTAAATGAACATGGATGATATCTTGCTTGATTTGGTGCCGTGTTGTTCTTGATGCCTTTATTTGATTGCTCCCGTAAAAGAAAAACCCAAAAAAAAGATATTTGAATAAGGATTAGATTTGTTTGAGAATATCTCTTGTTATCTTGCATATTTAGAATAGGGATTTTTTTTTAAAATAAAAATAAAAAAATGCATTCATGTAGGATGTTAGTTTTTTTTTTTTTTTAAATTTGAATTGCACGTTTAATTACTTGGCAATTTTAATTTCGAATTTCATAAAAGAAAAAGAAAAAAATAGAATTAAGGCATTCTTTGCACGTCATTGCATATTAAGATAGATTACATATTTATTAAGTAAATAAAAATCATGTGCATGTCATATAGCGTTAGGTTCATGAAATGCACGTCATTTAGTGATTGTTGCTAGGTTCATTTAGTTAAAAATTGTCCGTCATTAGGATTAGGTCATTTTGGTTAATTTAGATTGCATATTTAATTATTGCATGTTCATTAAGAAATTATAAAAAATTGTACTCATTCACATAGTTTAAGACATGTTGCCATGCCATATCATTTAATATTAGATTAGAAGCATTGCATTGCATATGGATTATATTCTCGTTAAAAAAGTGAAAACAAAAAATTGAGTGATTGTATGTTAATTAGAAATCATATCTATAATTGCTGATGTGAATTATGATCTAACATTGCAGATGCTTTCATTGTTATGAGGTAAGTCCTGCAATTTATTCATTACTTTACTTGGGTGTTTAATTGGTGGTTTGCGCACTCGTATGATGACATCACATGTTATGGAGATAAATTAAAATTAAAATCAATTCAAGCTGCTTGCCAAATATTTAAAAAAAAAAAATAGAGAAAGGTACCAAAATGGCATTAGAGAAATCTAGCGTAATCAAGTCCCCGAACTCACAAATCTCTAGTTCGTAGGAGTAAAATAATCCTCCCATTATTTTACTTAGGTGTCTAATCGACCTACTATAAATAAATTAGTGGCGACTCCTAGTTAAAAATCAATTCCATGTTAAAAACTTGAACTTAAGTCGTGAATTGGTATAAGCTTGGGAGAGCCCGAGCTAAGTTTAGGCTTAGTAATCCATTAGCCAAACCCTAGGTGGTTCACCGAAAATTTGGTCGCAATAGCCGTAGAAGAGTTTGATGATTTCTCGATAATACTTATTAAGATGCATTTTTTTGGAAAGAGCAGCATTTTCTTTCAAAATACTCTCTTCTTTTAAGCTCATAGAGGTCAACAGGTTAGCCAATAAAAAAAATAGTAGATAAGAGTAATGGCTTGGCGGAAGTCTATTGAGAGCAGAAATTGTACTTGATCTTGTTCTATAACCAATTGCCACCAATGTTTGAGGCTACCTATGAACCTCATGACAAATCCAAAAAGGACACCATACTTGTCTTGATTTGTGAGGGCTTGGATATTTAGCCAAGTATGGAATTCTTCAAATCTTTCTAGTCATTTGGAATAGAGAATGCCGTCAATGATAAAGAACTATTTAGAGAAAGTAGGAGCTTGGGATGGGTTATTTGGTTGGATAACCTCTGGTTCTGAATAGTTCGAATCCATTTCTTGATCTGGTGGTTGGTTAATAAGAAAGTTTTCAACGGGAGGGATTGAAAAGGAGGAGGAGGATGATGGAAGGGATGCAGAGT
>CM024639.1:18451117-18500491 GCA_014182715.1 Eucalyptus cloeziana | reverse complement strand
GATAAAAAGTACCTTTACTTTCAAATCATAATTTTTTAATAACTCCACGTTTATGGTCACTTTCTATTTAGAGAAGCAAGTTTGAGCATATCAACGGTTACTAATTTCTTGATTAATTGGTAATTTCTACCTTTGAAAGCTGGTTATCCGCGCAATTAACAAATCCCATATAATGAAATATGACTGCTCCATATACCTATGGTAAGTCATATGCATATGTGATTAGGTGCTTTCGAAAAAAAAGGCAATCAAGTAACTTTTCTAAAATGCGAGAATAAAATTTAATGACAGTAGTAGTGCTGAGAATTTGCAATTACACACTAAGAAAAACCCAATAGTAATGCAACATCATTCTACAAAACAATTCCCAGATAATTCCTGCCCTGCACATCATGCTAGTATGCTGAATCCAAAGCTGTACATCCTTATTCATTCCACCAGAGCAGTAGTATTGCTTTTTCTTGACCGAACATAGCTTTAGAACTTTAGTTCAATTCTTGGCAACCCATTCCTAGTTGATGCGAAACCAAGCTTTCCCTTAAATAAGATTTCCACAAGCTAATCAATTGCAGTGTCTTAATGAGCATCATACAAATGAAAAGAAAGAAAAAACAAGTCAAGAAAATTTATTTTTAATTCACTTTTATATAACATGGCACCAAATCAAAGCTCTGAGTAAACCAAAAGTATTGAAAAAATGTGTTAGCATCCAAGGCCTTGTGTAAGGTTAGATATGTACAGATGCAGATGATGAACAATCATCCACTATGGTCTAAAGGAGAAAAGGATGATTGATTCTCTCTTCAATATAGAATTTACCTATCCATGTAAACCGAAGCAAATAGTTTCTCCTTAATCCGATGCGTTGATTTATAACTCCACTAATGCTCATTCGTCTTCCAGGAACTTCGTACGAACAAGCAACTCCAATATTATAGATCATAACCAAACACTCCTAAAATATGTCATGCTGAGGATTGTAGGGACCTAGATGACTCTCTCTTTCTTGAAGCAGAGTGCTATCAATGATTTCGAGCACTCGTTCAGGCAAAGCTTTTGCAACAAAACCATGAAGAGTCAAATTGTCTCTAAAGGTGTCATCGATGGGACTTAATCCTGTGAACATTTCTAGTAAAAGAATGCCGTAACTATAGATGTCACCTTCTCTTGAAACCTCACACCCCATTGCATATTCTGCCACACATGGAGATCAAAGTGCAGGTCAAAGTTGGAGTGCATATAAATAATTAGAATCTAATGTGCGTAAGACTATAAGAGTTATTATTCGCTACCAAACTTTAGACAGGAAGACCATCAATGAGAGAGAGAGAGAGAGAGAGAGAGAGTACCTGGTGGAGCATAACCGATTGTCCCTCTTAAACCCACAGAGCTCATCTGATTAGCCACAGTATTAGAAGATGATCCAATAAGGAATTTCGCCAATCCAAAGTCACCAACATGTGCGACCATCTCAGAATCTAAGAGAATATTGCTTGGCTTTAGATCACAATGAATGATGGGGATGTGGCACTGGTGATGAAGATAATCCAATGCAGAAGCAACACCAATGGCAATATTTATTCTTTGAATGAAATTCAACTTCTTTGGAACTCCATTGTGATGAGATGATGTTGCACTTGGGTGAAGCCACCGTTCTAGGCTACCATTGTCCATGAATTCATAGATTAAGGCCTTAAAATCATTTCCTTGATAATCACTACCAGAGCAAATTGTTAATATCTTCAAAAGATTTCGATGTCTGATGTTCTTTAATGCCTCGCACTCGACATTGAAGCTCTTCAAAGCACCATGACAGACTAGATGAAGCACCTTCACGGCAACAATAGTTCCACTGACCTCAAGTACACCCCTATAAACAGAACCAAAGCTTCCAGCACCAATCAAATTTGTTGAAGAAAAACCATCAGTTGCTTTTAGGAGTGTTCCATAAGATACATTTAGGCGTGAATCATCCCTTGAACTTGAAACCGGTTCCATCACCGTCTTCTTCAACCAACAAAGATATACCGAAGCTAGAATAAGAGCTATTCCAAGAACTCCGAGAATAACAGAAGTGGACAATATCACTAGATTGATCTTTCTACTCTTGAAGCTTTCGGAGATGCAATTGGGGAGATGAAATTCCGATAGCCCACCACAAAGCTTATTGTTCCCAATAATAGAAGTACCAGTAGCATTCCTAAAGACTCCTTCATGTGGCAGCACACCTTCAAACTTATTGTAGGATAAATTTAAAAGTTTCAAGGAACGAAATACTGTTAAGAATTCTGGAATTTGACCCGACAAATTGTTGCATGAAAGATCTAGTTCTTCAATGCCTCCTAAGGATCTGATTGATTGAGGAATAGACCCGTGGAAGAAGTTGCCTCTCATCCTCAGTGATGTCAATGAAGTGCAACCACCTAAACTACTTGGGATTTCACCTACCAATAAATTGTTCGAGATATCCAACGCAGTCAAAGTTCTCAAGTTAGCAACTTCTGGGGGTAGAACCCCAGTCAAATGGTTTCGAGATAAGTTCAAAAGGATTGTTAATGATGAAAGACTCATAAGTTGCGAGGGTATAACACCATTGAGATTGTTATTAGACAATTCGAGCCAATTAAGAGATTGGCAGTTTGATAGACGCGAAGGAATTGGCCCATGAAAGTTGTTCCCACCAAGGAATAGCCAAATCAACTTGCTTAGATTTCCTAAAGAAGATGGAATAGTCCCTCCTAGGTTGTTATCAGCTAAGTGCAATTTTGATAGATTTCGTAAATTTCCCAAATTTGAGGGGATAACACCTGAAAGCTTATTGAGATTCATATACAACACTTCCAAGTTGATAATATTCCCAATTTCTTCCGGAATCTTTCCATATATTTGATTCTGGCCTACATTAAATGCTGTGAGAGTGCTGGATAAATTACCTATGCATATAGGTAACACTCCGCCAAACTTGTTCCCGTTGATTCCCACGTACCTTAATTTGCTGCTGTTAGTTAATGAGCAAAGGAAGTTTAAGTCTTCAGGTTCTCCACTACCAAGCTGATTACGAATGATTTGAAGCCAACTAAGATGACACAAATTTTCTAAAGAAGGTACTTTCCCAGAAAATCTATTATTTCCAAGCTGAAGAGAATTTAGCTTTGTGCAATTCAATATCGACGGAGGAATTGGTCCCTGAAGTTGGTTCCCAAAAGCGCCAATATCTATAAGATCTGGGAGTTTGAGACCTATGCTTGTAGGAAGTGTCCCCCGTATCTGGTTTCCTCCAACATCAAACTGAGTTAGGGAAGAGAGATTGAGTAATGAAGATGGAATCGTACCCGACACTCTGTTTGCTGCAAAGCCAATGAATTGCAAGTTTTTAAGGCGGCCTAAAACTTGGGGAATGCTCCCGCTCAAGTTGTTCTCGCTAATAAAGACCTCCAGTGAAGATAAGTTCCCAATGGAGGAAGGCATACTCCCGGTAAGATTATTACCATGCAAAGCAAACTCCCGGAGCTTCAGCAATGACCCAAGCTCTCTAGGAATTTCTCCAGTTAGTTCATTGTTCCCAAGCCTAAGGAAGACCAAATCCGAGCAACCTGATATGTTTCTGGGAATTTCGCCAATTAACGAGTTGCTGGTCAAATTCAGAATACGTAGGCGGCGCAACTGGCCGATCTGTGGAGGGATTTCTTGATTGAAACTGTTGTTTTGCAACAACATTTCCCTTAAGAAGCCGAGGTTTCCGACATGAGGAGAGATTGATCCCAACAGTCCTTGTGATCGCAAGTCCAGCACCATGACCCTCCGATGTCTCCTGCCACAAATAACGCCATACCACTGGCAAAATCCAATGCTATTGTTCCATGAGCTGAGCACCCCAAAAGGATCTTCGGATATGCCTGCCTTAAAGGCGAGCAGCGCGAGTCTATCTGTTTCATTGGTGGTGCAGGAAACTCGGTTAAAGCACAGCGCAAGAGCAATCCCAAGAAGCAAGTGGCATGATCGAAACTCTGCAAAACTAAGGCTCACGGTTTTCATGACTCAAAGGCGAAGGAAGCGGGTAGCTAAGAAAGCAAGTCAAGAAGAAACAAGAGGCCAGTGAATCCCATCTTCATAAAAGTAAAGACATCGTTGAAGTAAATGATCTTCAGTCAGTGGTCATGGAACAGCGAAGCCGCCCAATCCGATCTTCTACCATTGACTCTGACTCTGGAAAAGACTTTGTGTGGCCATAAACGCACGAGAGTCAATCTGATGTGAACATGTTAAAGAAGTAGGAACGCATGTTTCTTTATCTTCGATATTAAAATATTTCACATTTGAATTATTGAACATAATAAGTACTAGCTTCCTTATAAAAGATTTCACCTTTTTTTTCTCTGTCTTCGATGAAGAGTCAATCTGATGTGCACATGTTGCAGACTTTTTTGAAGTAGGAAAGCATGTTTCTTTATCTTGGATGTTAAAGGATTTCACATTTGAATGCATGTTTCTTTATCTCTAGACCGTTAATGAATTGTTTATCCTTTCAGTTGCTGGAGTAGATCAAGCCCTTATCAATGTTCCTGGCCGTTCTTGGATGCTCCGACTAAGATCTGAAAAAGAGAATCGCTTCAGGATGGTATAGACTCATGTCTCCAAGGAACTAAATACGTATATATACGTAAAGACCTGTGAACAATCAGTCCATAGAAACGGGCTTGTCCTTGGACATTTTTTAGAATGAAACCATAAGGGTCCTCTCACTTTGTGATTTTAGTGCGGCAGCAGATGCAAGCAGTTCGACATCTCCAAAACTATGTCTCAAACCAAGGACTGAAAGATCAGTTGGTGACCTATTCGTTTAGGACTCCGTTATTCATCGTGCATATGTGCCTAGGTTTAATTCAGGATCCAGGACATCTCCTTTCATTTTTAGTAAGCATTATTTGACCCAAGTCATCTCTGAATGTAACATGGTCTGCACTTCTGTTTGACTAGGGAAATGGCTGCCGATCAATACACAGCTTTTGATTAAAAAAACATGCAGCGTACTGGAAGCGGCGGCACCGCAATGAACAAGTAAGCTAGGAGTGGCCGTAATACCAAGATTAAAATGTTTGTCAAGTTATTCCTCCTTATAATGCAGCTACTCACAGCTGGATGTTGTCTTGACCCATTTGCTTTCATCTCTAATCCCCTTCCTGTTGTTCTCTTCCTCTACTGATTTTGGTTTGGGTTTATCCTCCAAGTATTTCTCTATCAATAATGCTCGAGATGCATTTTGGCTCAATTTTGTTGTAAATAAAGTCGACTTCATTTCATGACACTTGGATGCAGACGAGAATGGAACTGCATAAGATAAACATGATTGCAAGTATTTTCTTCTGGACCAGTGACAGTTGCTTGGAGTTACAGTTCTCCAACAGTAGAAAAGTGGTCTCACATTTTTAGGAGAATGGAAGTGAAAATTGGTAATGTTTACAAGTATAGGAACTCTTAATCGTTACATCAGACACATGCAATCACGTCACCAAAAGTAAGTAAGACTAACTCTACTACACCATTGTCGAACTGCCACTGACATGAAAATTAAGCTTTGAAATATTCTACATGACAAAGCTGAATCCAAAATAGCAGTTTCTTATTCCGGAGTATCCTATCTTTGTCCCAAAACAGAGGATCATTACTCATTTAGGAAGCTTTTGAACAGATGAATCCCAACAAAAGAACTTTATGACTTAGATTGACTTGGAAATTTCACAGCAATGGTTAAAACTCTGCATCAAGGGCCTTATGCTGGTGCAATGATACAGATGGGGAATAGTAGTCATTCATTATCTTCTTACGAAAATGATTGTTTCTCTCTGGTTGTGCAATTTCTAAGCATGTCTGCACTCATAAACAACACTGATTATGTATCTGTCAGAGAAGAGAAAACTTGAGAAATTATTATATCACATGTCCTAGTTTTTTTTTTTTTTTTTTTTTTTTTTTGGTAATGTAAGAATTTTATAAACTTTTACCACAACTATACAAAGATTCACGGCACCAAAAATCTACACTCATTATGACAACAAGTCATAACAAGTGAAAGGGTGCTGGAGAAAAGAAAGCACAAACAGCCAAACAGCGGCTAAGAAAGCCAACCAGCAGCCAAAAACAGCTAGCCAGCAACATCAAAAGAAAAGGAAGGAGTGAGCCAACAAACAGCCAGCCGGACAGCACCCTCTGAAGCAGGCCCCACCTTCAACAATTCCACGTGTCAGCATCAGCCGAAGAACCTCCGAAAAGCGAGTGAGATTGGAAACCCCCTAGAGCCCCGAGTCTTCCCAAAATTAAAGGGACAAATCAGACAAACGAGAGAAAATGGACGGGTCAATATCCCAGAGTCTTCCCGAAATTAAAGGGACAAATCAGACACGAATGAGAGAAAATGGACGGGTCAATATCCCAGAGTCTTCCCAAAATTAAAGGGACAAAACAGACACCGAAGGAGAGAAAATGGACGGGTCAATATCCCAGAGTCTTCCCGAAATTAAAGGGACAAATCAGACACGAAGGAGAGAAAATGGACGGGTCAATATCCCAGAGTCTTCCCGAAATTAAAGGGACAAATCAGACACGAAGGAGAGAAAATGGACGGGTCAATATCCCATAGTCTTCCCGAAATTAAAGGGACAAATCAAACACGAAGGAGAGAGAAAATGGATGGGTCAATATCCCAGAGTCTTCTCGAAATTAAAGGGACAAATCAGACACCGAAGGAGATAAAATGGACGGGTCAATATCCCAGAGTCTTCCCGAAATTAAAGGGACAAATCAAACACCGAATGAGAGAAAATGGACGGGTCAATATCCCAATTGCGTTAGATACTTCTATTCCTTGAAGTGTCCGCCACGTTGCTGAAAGTCAAGGCTTTATCCTTGACAGCTTTGATAAAGTGATTCTTCAAGGCCGGAATAAACAAGGCTTGTTCCCGAAAAAGAATGTTGTTCCACGTTTTCCAAATCACATGGCAGAGGGCTCCAAAAGATAAGCGAGCAATACATTGATTGAATTCATTGCCTGAGCAGGCCCATTGGAGAGTATCCTGCCAAGTCCTGTTCCGCCATGGAAGGTTGCATCTAGCAGCCCAAAAGGATGCAAGTCCAGCAGTAATACGACAACCAGAAAATAAATGATCTATAGAATCTTGTCTAGAATTACGGAAGGCACAAGAGACGTCATCAATCCTCCCATATGAAAGTAAAAAAACTTAGATAGGAAGCCGATTATTAGCAATGAGCCACAGGTTGAATTGATACTGCGGAGTGAGTGCGTTGCTCCAAATAAACGAGAACCAAGGAACTAAGTTCTTTTTGGCTGAATGGCTTCCCACGCCGAAGCTACTAAGAAGTTGCCCGAGGTACTTTCGATCCATCGGAACCGATCTGAATTATGAGACAGAACAGGGAGGGGGAACTCTCATGTCTCTAAGATGGCTTTGATCTCCTGGCCTGCTGCGGAGAACAAGTCCACAACCAAAGCCATCCCGGGTAAACCCGATTTGGTAGATGTAAGTGTCCAGAATAATAGATTAAAGGGGCCTCTAGGATGCCAATAATCAAATCAAAGAGACACAGAGCAGCCATCCCCAATACTCCATTGAAAGGACCGGCTAAAATCTCTCTTAAGGTGGAGTATCTTTTTCCAGGCCCAAGAACAAACAATTGGCTTGTTAGCAACCCATAAATTCTCCTTTTTCAAAAAATTTGAATGAACCCACTTGCACCATAAGAATTCCTTATCAGTAAATAGGATCCAAATGTGCTTAAGCATGACTGCCGTGTTACAATCCCACAGCTTGCGTATGCCAAGTCCTCCCTCTTCTTTCGGTAGGCAAATGTCATCCCAAGAGACTTTCGCTCCTCCTCTTCCAAGGCCCAGGCCTTTCGAGAGGAACCGTCTTAAAATTTGCTTGATGCGATCCAACACAGCTCTAGGTAATATAAAAATATTAGCCCGATAAGCTTGTATTGTGTGGAGGACAGACCTTATAAGTTGAAGGCGGCCTGCAAAGGAAAGAAAGCGTTAAGCCCATGATTGCACTCTTGCAGTTATGCGGTTGACAAGAGAGACACAATCCGCCTTGCCAAGCCTCTTGGTAATAATGGGAACGCCCAAGTAACGAACCGATAGACTTCCTTCCTAGAACCTGAAGTATTTGGGTCTGAGAGAGGGCCGTCCCACCAGCAAGGAAAACTTCACTTTTGTTTATATTGGGTCTCGGCCCACTCCGTTTCAAGGCCTTCCTTGAAGAGAGATACCGATGCCAAGTTTGCTTCACAGAAGAGAAAGACATCATCAGCAAATAATAAGTGAGATAAGCTCGTTGCTTTATATCTCCAAAAGAATTTGAAGCCTGGTTGCAAGAAAAAGTATCCTGGAAAAGATCTCCATAACCAAAGTGAATAGGTAAGGAGATAAGGGGTCTCCTTAGCGAAGTCCACAACCGCTCACAAAGAACCCATGAAGCTCCCTTGTGTTTTTTGTTGGAATTACCGGCTGAATTTGCATTGATGTCAAACACCTGTCGTAGTTCATCTTGTCCATATGGTAGAAACTACTACGTCACGTGGTGCTTAATCATACATCTTGTATAATATCAGATGTTATTTTCTCAACGAACAGTTTCAAGTAAGATCATGCACGCATGCTCCAGTGGAACCCCTGATTCCATGCTTATTCTTGCAACCTATCGTTAGACAGCAATGAAAATTCAAGCAAGCTGAAAGTAATAGCAGCGTGAAAATAGTCATGGTGCCAATCCAGATTTGCTACCACGCTGCAACATACCATGCACTTATCTAATGATTAGCCAATTGAGAGGCCACTTCAGGTCAATTTTGGTATGACCAGATGTCATTAACCAATTCTATGCAGTTCAATAAGGTTAGAAACGAACCTTTCTGCGAGCCACATACTCTTCCAAACCAAGCCTCTGCTGCGAGATCATTAATTTGTCTCTCTGCAAGTACCCGACAGAAAATTCAAAAAATGAACTCAAGAGTGAATGCCATTCTGATATCTCCATCTATAGATTTTCACTAGATTAGATCAATTTCAGGTACAGGTACAGCTTACTCTGTCAACAGGGACAATGCATTAGCAAGCCACCTCTGCCTTCGAAGTTGAACTGACTCTGCTTATTTTGTGAGAAGGAACAGAACCAGCAAAGACAAGATTAGATTTTTCTTTTTTTCTTTTTTTCGTTTTTTCTTTTTTCTTTTTTATGCCTTCAAAGAACTTGACAATTTAAAGACCCTAGATCTTTATTTGGACATAGCAGAGATTGGAGGAGCAAAACACCCTTAGGATAAGCTCTGTTGTTGCCCTTCTGGATTAAAAGAACCTCCACGTCAGAAACCATGTAGGTGAAAAATCTTTCCAAGTTTATTGTTCTAAAGCCGAACATTCATCTGCTATGATATGGCCTTAAAGCAGCAAAGTTTGGTAGGTTTTTCCCCTTTAGAGCTAGATAAATCCTTCAACTTTCTCCATTTTCAGATATCAGTGCTTTTCCACATAAGAAAGTTCCCAATCCCACTATCAGTAGCTGATACAACTGAAAAGTCGGAAAGTTTGACTAGGTGGTTCCTGTTGTGAAGGGCAAAAATGTCAAAAATTCAGGAGAATCATTACACATTTACAAATTACCCCCTGATGTTGATGTTTTAAAACTTTCGCAATACGCCCCCTGATCTTTGGAAATTCGTTGGAACACTTCTCTTTATAGTATTTTTAATATCAAAAGACATAACTTATGACTAAACAAAACGAAAGAAAACTAAAAAAAGAGAATGAGGAGACGGGGGAGGGGGAATTGATTTACAACTAGGATACCTTGGGCATTTGCCCTTTCTTAGGTTTTGTCACCCCAGAAAGGATTGATCGTCTCTCGCTCGATATGACTCTTTTTTACGCAATGGTATTCCAAGCAAGAGCACCTGAATCATTGACCATTGTCACTCCGAGCACCGACCAATCCCAAGGTAATAGGTATTGCCGATCTCCATTAGCAATCACTATCCACTCTTTTTTTTTTTCCCTCTATCTCATCTTGATTCATCCCATTTCATCAAATCTAAAATGAGAGATACCATGCAAAGTGTTCGGTCAACATTGCACTGAATTTCAAAATGCCTGGAGGACATGGAAAAATTGAGTTATTAGGGGCAAATTGCCACAACCTAAAACCTAAGGGGTATGATGTAATTATCCCTGATTGTGTGAGCTGTTTGTCTGGTTGCCTCCCAGGCATTTCAGAATATTTCATTAGCATACAAATAATTAAATTATGTGAGAAACGGAATTAATGTGAAATGTTTTGTTTTTTCATGCTGATTTAAGCTCATATTTTATTTCAAGCTGACTATTAGCGTAAATCCTTAAACTTGTCAATTTCATGTACTTAAGTTCTAATACGTTCATTGCTTGCGTTTGAATCCTAGAATTTGTAACTTTCAGTTCAATTGGTCCTTTCATCAACTGAAGGAAGGTCTTAAAATTCATCAAAATGGCAAGTTTTTAGAATTTAAATAAATAAAATAAAGTCTTAGCACTTAAGTGCCCGAAACAATATAATTTTAGGTTATAATTTATCCATTTTCTTCCCATTCATTTTCAAACAATTTCAGCCTCGTGTTCTGACTTGTGATGGTGAATTTTTTTATAAAAGCGAACAATTGCTGATAGTTAATTATTGAATAAACCGGAATCGTGTAAACTAGACCCATCTAATTATCAAAATACACACGAATCAAATATAAAATGAAACGATGCTTTTAGTTTTGCTAGAAATGAACCAAGGGAAAATACATTTCAACGAAAATGTAAATGCTCCCTAAAGATAAACTGACAAATATTATCTCCGTTGCATGTTTTCTTTGTTTTATGAAATACTCCATTTGTCCGTTGCATGTATAATGTATTCAATGAGTAATGAACGAATGTGTGTATATTCTAAAGAGGATTCCTGGTGTGGGATTTTGGCAATTGGAATATCAAGCTGACAAAATTAATTGCTGAAAATGGCCCTTATCATGCCATAAAACCACAAAAACTAAGACTATCAAATAATAATAAACAGGATCTAATCATTTAGCACAATATGAAGCACTCATAGAAAAACGAAAGTTACCGTAAAACCACCCTTCCATATTGATTTTAGGTTCCGTGCTTCGTACTAAGATTAATATGTAAAATGCCGCGCACAATTTCCAAAAGGAAAACGGAAATTTTGGCTCCCGTGTGACTTGTCTACAAGGTTATTGAGGAATCTCACAGGTTGGAGTTTATCTATGGTGGATTTTTCCATTATTAAAGAAAAATGCCAGCAATTCAAAAGAAAAAAAAATGACACAGTGGACTACTCGTTGTTTTGACATAATATGCAATTCTGTTGCAACTTGCATGCTCCTCATCCGTCTAAATTTTGCTTCTCCATTCAAAAAATGTTCAGGGTTGATGGAACAAGTATGCCAAATTCGCAAATGTAAATATGGCAGAGCACAAAAACACTGTTCCTAACTATCATCCAATGTTTCCATTCTTGTGATAAGATAAACCAGAGTTGTTGCAAGCAGGTGCCGATCTTGTTTTCCTTAAAGAGGATGGGAGAGAAGTTTGGAAATTTAGTATCTACTCATGCGGTCAACAGTCTCATTTATACAGTACAGACAATTATCAGTGAATTCTGTAGCATTAGAAGCAAGAATATAAGAAGATGAAGAAGGTGTTTCGTTGAATTCCAAAATCCTGGTAGATACAAACAAAATGCGCAGGGGCTTTTTTGATACAGACAGCATATGTAGAAACTGGAGAGTCACAATTTCAATCTGACTAATGGCTCTGCCCATAAGGATCCCTCAACCGATTCATCTGCCTTCTGTTAGAAGAAAAAGAGACAAAATTTCAGCATTATATCAACTCCATCTCCTCATGGTCCTGCTCACCCAATGCTAAGTCTGGTTTCCTTCAGGCCGTTCTACTTGCAAAAGCTCGATATTCAGCTCAAAGGTGGCTCCTGGCTGGAAATGGAAAATACAATTATAGGAATAAATCATATTTACCTTTCAACAACATGTAATGACATGCTCATAGATGCCAAATGCAGCTGAACTCCAACCAGCATGCAAATACACTGAAAACCTCAGTTAGGATTGGAATTGAAATCTTAAAAGACGCAATAAAATTCAAGCAAGCTCTAAGAACCGGGCATTTGGTGGTATTTTCAGCTCCTAAACAATAAGTTGTTAATTCCCAATGACATCATTTGATGACCTGCTGAATTGATGGCCATAATAAAGGTACTCATGTCACAACAAAAATGATTGTTAGTCATGATCAAGAATACAAAGACTACCGGTATCTCAGCCATTCCCTTCTGACCGTAGCCAGCCTCTAGAGGAACGATCACTGTTCTCTGAAAAAGGATAGAAGTTCAAGAACAATAAGACAGAGAAGATACGACAAGGAAAATACAACAGCACTAGTCGAAGGGTATGCAATTCAGGTACTGAATGGCAAACTAGCCACATTGATGAATATTTACTGCCGTTGGAAACCAAGAGAAAATCACCTTTTCACCCACTTTCATCCCTTCTGTTATTGAGTACATAGCAGGTGGCGGCTTGGGAGCGGCCTGTGCTGAAAATAATCCATTTGGATTATCTACAGATCCACGCTTCCGTTCCTTTCCTGGAGGAGATCCTACCTTGAATTCATATGGCTAATAATGCCAAGTAAGCTTGCACATTAGCAAAGCATTTGTCCAGATAAGGCACAAGTCAAAAATGAGGGAAATTTCTCTGTAACAAAAAACAAAATGAAATGAAAAAAGAAAATCCAAAGTATAAGACCTGAGCAATGATGTGATTTCCAGCTAAAAGCTTAGATTCTCGACTTGATACAGCAGTAATACCACGATAAATACAGTCAAAATGCACCTGCAACAGAGGATTGAACACAGAATGTTACCAGTTCATATATTGCTCAAGGAAATATAAACAGAAAACCAACATCAACAAACCTGGACTGTCGATCCTTTTGTAGCTACTGGGCCCTTTCCCTCGATGATATCATAGTATTTTACTCCATCAGCTGTTGCAAGTATTGGAATTGCTTACTAAAACAGAACAGACAGGATGCTAAAATGCGACTTCCTCTCGTGAAACACAAGAGAACCCTTTTCCCCACAGATCTGGCAGCTTAGATTTCAATTCTTTTCTGCTCTGTATGGGGAATAGGAATTACGTTTGAGTTTGGGCATCTATTGGCAGGGAAAAAAAAACTTTTTACAAGTCCAGTTAGGAAATACTTTAAATTGAATAAATGGGTTATAGAGGTAGTACATGGGAAAGAGGAGTGGGAGGAAAGTAAAACTAAGCTAGGCCCTACGAAATAATATGAATAAAGGGAAGCATTCCTTTCCAACTGCATTCCATCAGGTATGATGACGAAGAGAAGTAGCACAGAGAGTCACAAGGTAAACTTCAAGATCTTAGCATAAGCAGAATTAAATGACAAAGCCACAGAATCCGTGCGAATTGTGAACAAAGACTCAGACTAGTAATTACCACCACCTCCAACTTTTTTGAACTGTACACATTCTAATCTTCCCTAAGGACACGATGTGACTGAATTACATCTTTAATGCCTATCATATTCACTTCAATCGACTACGTGATCATATCAAGTCGCAGCTCCAAAATTGTCAACGATACAGTCCATGAATGGCAAATCGCAGACACACAATAACACACTACCACCTCTCCAATCTTCCTCCGATGAATGAAACTGCAGGAACAACTTGACTATAACTACACCATCAGACTAAAATCCGCGCAAATCACAATTCAGAGCCTCCGACAAGTAACATTCCAGCTCCCATTTATCGCAGCGCGACCTAGTCCGAGACGTACGTAACGACATTGCGACCCAAATTACTTCCTCAAATGCCTATTAAACTCGCATCACTTGCATCATCGTAGCAACTTGCTCACTCGATCACAAGGATGGATGAAGCACGTATTTCAAACACTCCATCTGACATCGAATTCGGTTTCGGTCGTGCGTTCGCTTTCGACAATCGCATCCAACTACAAACAAGGGAATCGGCAACATCTCCCGGCACGCGCGGCAGCAGAGCACGGGCAAAGTCAAGCTCTCGACGCGACGAGAAACCGAGGAACGAGAAAAAAAGAAAAAGAAAGAGGGAAGGGCTCGGGAGACTCACGGGTCGTGGCGTATTCCTCGAGAGGGATGGCCTTCCGGTTGCTCCTCTCCCTGGCCTCCGACGACCGCGGCAGCGAAGTGACCGCGAGCACGAGCTGCAGCGGCAGCGAAGAGATCAAGACCGCGAGCCTCCGCGAAGCGCCACGAGCCGGAGGGGCGAGCTGCTTCGCAACGTCCGGCGGCCGGTTCGAGGCGGCTGCTGGACGGAGAAGACGACCGTCGAGGGCGGTCGGTTTGCGGAAGCTCCGGACGGAAGCCATGGCCGTGGTGCTGTTCGCGGTTTGCAGATGCTGCGTCAGCTGCAAAAAGGAACCGCAAAAAATCCGCATTCGCCTCATATCCTTTCCCCGCCAAAAGGAACCGCAAAAGGAACCTTTGTCCCTCCTCCTTTATAAAGAGGAGTATTACCACAGTAAGATTGATTTTTGCATGGTTGGTCTATAATTTAAGAATTTAAACGAGCGGGACATAAAAATCTGAATAGAATAAAGTTTAAAATAATCGGTCCTTAAATTACTACATTTGAACTTTGGGACATAACTGACCAAAAAAAAAAAAAACTTTGGGACATAGAAATAAGTAAAAATAACCATTTTTTTATCTACTCCGAATGAAGAGTTACATCATAAGAGGAGTTGAAGAGTCTTATCCCTCTCTTCTTTCCATCCTTCTTCAAACTTCAGTTATGGGAGAGGGTTTGAGTTAGTCTCACCCTCCCCTCCCTCATGTGTTGATTTTCTGGTTCTTCTTCAAACTTCAATTATGGGGGAGAGAGATAATTAGGGATGGCGCCGCCACGCACTCCACTCATGTCGACCGACACCTCCTTGCTTTGGTCAATAGCAAGCAAGTGCAACAAACCCCACACTTAATCATGGTGCCATTGCTTGCCACCATTGAGCGAGAGTCCATGAATGTTGCACGATACAAGTGGCGCAATGGCAGCGTCGAACCCTAATTCTTTTTCACTTCTCCTCATGGGTTCCACAAAGTGAGTTGGATTGTCATGTTAACCGAAAAGAGTAAATCGATTCAAATCAAGCACTACAATAACCAACTTAACTAAATGTAAAGTTCAAGAATCAAATTAAATATTGAGTAAGACAAACCAATTTTGACGTGAGAAAATGTTATATTTACTCAGAATATTTTATGAAATCCATATACATACTAATAAGACAAGTTATGATGATTTAATCAAACTTACTTGTTTAATCAATCGCTTGCATTTTGCGGAGTCATTTAGTATACAAATTATGAAAACTAATCAAATTGTAATTGACGAATATCTTAAATTGAATGCTTACAATCCGTCGCACGTTTCGAAGACCAATTTCGTAAACCAGTCTCGCTGTACTGATGCTCTGTTCGCATGTCAATCCTAAAAGTTTCAATTTATCTTTCATCTTTCTTCTCAAAACGCTCGGCCAAATCCAACTCAACGGCTGAAAGCGATCGGACTGCGTGGGATCTTGCTTAAGGATCGAATCAACGGCCGTAAAAGCCCTCATCTCATCGCTAATCATCTAAGCCACGAAGCAGGCGATCGCCACCGCTCTTCGTCTCTTCGACTGTGTCGCTCCCAAGCGAGCGAGCTGCATCGATACCATCGAGCACCAGAACGGATCGTCCCCTTTTCTAATCTCCTCCTTCCTTCCATTTCTCATCTCTCTCTCGAATCGAACCTCGCCGACCTCGCGCTTCGCCTCCGCCGATCGCCGGCCTCGCTCCCGCCGCACGCCGCACGCCGCACGCCGCGACGATGAGCGCAGTCTCGAGTCCTCTGGCCTCAGTGAGAAATCCCCGGGCGCGGCTCTCGTCGAGTAACGATCTCCCTTTCGATTTCGTCCTTTCCGTTCGATGTTTTGTGCCGATCGCTAGCTTTGATTCGCGCTTGATCCTAGAAAAAATCTGAATGAGACGGATGTTCGTTGGCGAGCCGCGAAATGAAGAGAAGGCAAATGCCTGTAAATCAGTGTTTCTAATTCCGGTACACTTGCGACAGTTGCATTAAGTAGCCTGCGATGAGTTTAGCGAGCTCGAGACCTGTGATTGACTGCAGATCACGGCGGGAAATCGAGTTTTGGCGGCCGTGTTGTCAGCTGCCGCATGCTTGTGATGATTAGCTGTCTTGCGCGGGAAAGTCTTTCGCCGGATTGATATATCGTACAACTTGTTGATGTGGTGCTCGTTTTCGATGAATATGCAAAGACTTGCCACGAAGACTAGAGTACGTGATTGGCGTGTGCTACCACATTAGCGTGACTCACGGTGTAATCCTCACTCGAAATGTTCATCTTGTCATGTTGGAATGAATCTGCCCGATTGCCGAGCAGAGGTTTTGTGCATCGTCTATTTAGACATCGGCATCTTACTCCCTTTCTTGATTTGAATCAGATGATATACAAGTTATAGCTGAACACCTTTCCTTAGCTTCTGATATGATAGGACGTCATTCTACATTTTATGGTTTATGTTGCCATAATCTGACTCATGTTTCACCGGCAGTAGATATTTAAGGCTTGTTGTGCTTAGAGCTTCGACTTATCATTTAGTTAAGCGGACTTATGCTGTTTATTCCGGAACATATTGCCAGGTTGTCCGCTCAAGCCATCAGTCCGATGCCTGGGAAGTGTACAGCGTACAAACTTGTTGTTCGCTACAAATCAAACTGGAATGCTGCAGCTCCACTCATCAAGGCAACTCACTGTCAGTGCTGAGTATAGGTACTGCCAAGTATTGCAACTTAGTTGTGATCTGATGTTGAGGTGCTGGAATTTGGATCAGCAGTCAGTTTTTCTTCTATTATTGTCCCGTCTATGTCAGACCTGTATAGACCTTATGTTGCAGAAATGGGTATTCAAAACAGAGACACATTGAATACTTGTCAAGATCTGGCAAATCTGTAAAATGTAGTGGGTGACAGAGGGAAAGGAAAAAGTTGAGGGGAAAGGGGCCGAGGGAGGAGATAAAGAGAGAGCCAGGACATATTTTCATGCAGTATTTCCTTGTCCCGTTTCTCTATTCCCGGCTTCCTTCCATTGATGCGCAGACATTGTTTAGTTACTCTAAACTTGTATATCTGATCAGCGTGGAAAATGTTTTTTCTAAATCTATTTGGGCAACGATGGATCTGGAAGGTTCGTGCATTGGAGGCAAACGCATTCCACAATTCTAAAAATACCAATGATATTTATTTCGATAATAAATTCTTTTGTTTTATGCTTGACATGTGAGATAGGTCAGCCAACGAGAAGAAATTTCTGTTCATAATACAAAACTCATTTCCTAAAATTTTCATAATTCTATTGAATTGTGACATAATGGCTATAGTCCAAGTTGTGACTGAATGTATCTGATGCTAGTCTTTTGCTTGTTTTCTCATGCAGAGATGGTGGAAGGCCGAAAAGTGCAAGCATCTTTGTTGGCGGCTTTGTCTTAGGAGGAATTATAGTCGGTGTCCTTGGTTGTGTATATGCACCTCAGGTACTGACATTTTCTGTAATATCCTACCTATGGTGTAGGAAGTCACCTTCATTTTGGTTAGATTTTGTTTGAATTATTGAACATTAGATTTTCAGTATTCTTCCCGAAATTGTTTTCTGATAATTTTAGTCAAGCGGTTCATATAATTGTCAATGAATATCATAAGTATCATGGTTCAACTGAATGCTTTTTCAGCTCCATTATTCCACGTGATAGTCTTGCAGATTTAGATATGGAAACCCTCTACCCGGAATTGAGTTAATCCTTTTCTCATCATATCTAAACCAGACAAAACCCATTGGACCTTTCGACCAGCAAAAAAATCCTTTAAATTTCGAGGAGCCCATTCACTTATCACAATCTACTCTCATCATCCTCACGACAGGAGGATCGTTAAAACCGACAAGTCAAGTATAGAACCACTATCAGACAGCCCAATCATCCGACACGAGTTCAAATGCTCTAAAATGCAAACAAACCTACAAAACCTACACATCCTCAGAGCCCGCCTCCTCGCATCTGATTCAAACAACAAAGGCCTCATGGCACATCTCTCGATACTCGATTCGTGTGAATCGGACACGGACGACGCCGATGGCATCAGAACCAGTTCGAACTTCACGGCAAAAGCAATCACATCTTAAAGACCTCAAAACCAGAAACCCCTCTAAAACCTGCTCGATACGAGCCCGATCGAAGAGTTAACAGCCGCGAGCTCGCAGGGAGAACGGAGAAGAAAAGAGAGAGAGACTCACGCGCCGATCAACCCTGGTCAACACCAGATCGGAGAGCGCCCGAGTCGAGAGCAGGGCCACCGCGAGGACCAGCAGGTCGAACCGAAACCCCATCTTCGTGCGCGAGTGCAAGAACGCCTCTCGAACTGGCGTGGGAATTTGTGAAAGTGCAGCAGACTCCCATAGAGTGTCAAGACTTTGCGGGTCTCTTGGGGGAAAGATTGCATCATGCCCCCTAGGTTTTTGAGGCTGTCGCGATTTGCCGCCGCGGTATCTCGATTTTTTGCAATATCCAACCCGCAACATTTTGAAATCAGTTATAATGAAGTAACTAGTAGGGATGTGCAAAACGGACGCCTCGAACTAGGAACCACCCGGACTGGACCGAACCGACCAACCGGTCTGATTCTTGAAAGTGTCGGTCTAATTCCCATTTCTTAAAAGTGGAATTGGTTTCTAGGTAATCCGGTTTCCAATTCCAAGAAAGACCGAATCGGACTTATTACATGTACTTATTTTCCTATTTCTTTAAAAAAATTAGTCGGTTCAGTTTATTGTTCCGAATAAATAAGAGCTTGTAATTGGATAATAAGATATTCAAATGGAAGTATAGGATTTGTCTAGAGCTTTGAATTTGTTTATTGTTATGTTTTGGATAATGAGATTTCTGGATAGAAACATGAAAAAAAAATAGTGACCAGCTCCATTAGATCGGATCGACGGTTCCCAATTTTGAGACTCGGGAACCAATCACCCATAATATCCAGTTATTCTTCAATGTGAGCAGTTTCTTTAAGAAGAAAATTATTATTGCCCTATTAATAGTTTATAATTTTCTCCACGCCATTAATAACTTCCATACAAAATTTGAGTATGCGATTATACTAAGCGGTTAGCTCGGAGTGCTACTCTAGCAAGAAAGTATTATACTAAGTAAGTCTTTTAACCCAGCCAGTAAGTTTTCACCATGGAAAGTAGGCATTTGCATTTCGGTGACCACTAAATTTGTCATGATAAAAAGCTATGAAGCATTGACACTCTCTCCAAGAGCATTTGTGTCGTGTCGAACATTTCGACACGTGTTTGACACTCTCCGATACTCTTCAACACTCGGTCAACACATGTCGGAAAATCCGACACCTGATCAACTTTCTCGATACTCTCCGACACTTGAGTCGAAATTCTGACATACGAGTTTCCGACACATGATTTCGATATCGAGGTCAATTTTAAAAATTCAATAAATGAGAGGTCAAAATATATATGAAAAATAAAACATAATAATAAAAATGATAAATGAAGAAAGAAGAAAAACATAATTTTCTCTTCTCTTCTTACTCCCACTTCCCGTAATACACAATTCACCTCTTAAGTTTTTTTTTTCTCATCTTCCAACATATGAGTCTAGAAAATGGATCGCTCGTTTTTTCTTCAAGTTTTATGAATTATTGAAATAGAGTGAATTTGTTAAATTGAAACAATGAATGATATTAATAAATGAAGGATTAATATTTTTAGTGGATATTCATTTTAGGCTTTTTTAATTATTTATTTATTTATGAATTTGATTCAATTTAATTTGATTGAAATAATCATAAAAATGATAATTTATTATGTATATATAAAAATATTTATTTAATATACAACATGTCCCAATGTGTAGGAATTATCTGTTTTTTGAGAAACGACGTGTCGACGTGTCGTGTCGTGTCATGTGTCGCGTGTCAATGTCGATGCTACTTAGATAAAAAGTACCTTTACTTTCAAATTATAAATTTTTAATAACTCCACATTTATGGTCACTTTCTATTTAGAGAAGCAAGTTTGAGCATATTGGCAATTACTAATTTCTTGATTAATCGGTAATTTCTACCTTTGAAAGTTGGTTATCCACGCAATTAACGAATCCCATATAAAGAAATATGACCGGTCCATATATCTATAGTAAGTCATATGCATATGTGATTAGGTGCTTTAAAAAAAAATGCGATCATGTAACTTTTCTAAAATGCGAGAATAAAATTTAATGACAGTAGTAGTGCTGAAGAATTTGCAATTACACACCAAGAAAAACCCAATACTAATGCAACATCATTCTACAAAACATTCCCAAATAATTCCTGCCCTGCATGTCATGCTAGTACACTGAAAAGCTGTGCATCCTTATTCACCCACCAGAGTAGTAGTATTGCTCATGCTTGACTGAACATAGCTTTAGGAACTTTAGTTCAATTCCTGGCAGCCCATTCCTAGTCGATCTGTAGAAACCAAGCTTTCCCTTAAATTAGATTTCCACCGGTTAATTGATTGCAAAACATCTTAATGAGCATCATACACATGAAAAGGAAAAAAAATAAAACAAGTCAAGAAAATTTACTTTTGATTCACTTTTACATGACATGGCAGCAAATCAGAGCTTTGAGAAAATCAAAAGTACTGAAAAATGTGTAGGCACCCAAGGCCATGTGTAAGGTTAGATATGTATAGACGCGGATGATGAATAATCATCGACTTTGGTCTAAAGGAGAAAAGGATGATTGATTCTCTCTTCAGTTATAGAATTTACCTATCCATGTAAGCCCGAAGCAAAGAGTTTCTCCCTAATCCGATGCAGCTGATTTGTAACTCCGTTAATGCTCATTCGTCTTCCAGGCACTTCATTTGAACAATCAACTCCAATATTATAGATCATAACCAAACACTCTTGAAATATGTCATGCTGAGGATTATAAGGACCTAGATGGCTCTCTCTTTCTTGAAGCAGAGCGCTATCCGTGATTTCGAACACTCGTTCAGGCAAAGCCTTTGCGACAAAACCATGAAGAGTCCAATTGTCTCTAAAGGTGTCATCGGTGGGACTTAATCCTGTGAACATTTCTAGTAAAAGAATGCCGTAACTATAGACGTCACCTTCTCTTGAGACCTTGCATCCCATTGCATATTCTGCCACACATGGAGATCAAAGTGCAGGTCAAATTTGGAGTGCGTATCATCAATGAGAGAGAGAGAGAGAGAGAGAGAGAGAGAGTACCTGGTGGAGCATAACCGATTGTCCCTCTAAAACCCACAGAACTCATCTGGTTAGTTGTAGTGTCAAAAGATGATCCAAAAAGGAATTTCGCCAATCCAAAGTCACCAACATGTGCGACCATCTCAGAATCTAAGAGGATATTGCTTGGCTTTATATCACAATGAATGATGGGGATGTGGCACTGGTGATGAAGATAATCCAGTGCAGAAGCAACACCAATGGCAATATTTATCCTTTGAATGAAATTCAACTTTCTTGGAACTCCATTGTGAGGAGATGATGTTGCACTTGGGTGAAGCCACCGTTCTAGGCTACCATTGTCCATGAATTCATAGATTAAGGCCTTAAAATCATTTCCTTGATAATCACTGCTAGAGCAAACTGTCAATATCTTCAAAAGATTTCGATGTCTAATGTTCTTTAATGCCTCACACTCAACATTGAAGCTCTTCGAAGCACCATGACAGACTAGATGAAGCACCTTCACGGCAACAGTAGTTCCACTGACCTCAAGTACACCCCTGTAAACAGAACCAAAGCTTCCAGCACCAATCAAATTTGTTGAAGAAAAACCATCGGTTGCTTTTAGGAGTGTTCCATAACATACATTTGGACATGAATCATCCCTTGAACTTGAAACTGGTTCCATCACCATCTTCTTCAACCAACAAAGATATACGGAAGCTAGAATAAGAGCTATTCCAAGAACTCCGAGAATAACAGAAGTGGACAATATCACTAAATTGATCTTTTTGCTCTTAGAGCTTTCGGAGATGCAATTTGGGAGGTGAAATTCCGGTAGCCCACCGCAAAGCTTATTGTTCCCAATAATAGAAGTACCTGTAGCATTCCTAAAGACTCCTTCACGTGGCAGCATGCCTTCAAACTTATTGTAGGATAAATTCAGAAGTTTCAAGGAACGAAATACTATTAAGAATTCTGGAATTTGACCCGACAAATTGTTGCATGAAAGATCTAGTTCTTCAATGCCTCCTAACGATCTGATTGATTGAGGAATCAACCCATGGAAGAAGTTGCCTCCCATCCTTAGTGATGTCAATGAAGTGCAACCACCTAAACTACTTGGGATTTCACCTACCAATAAATTGTTCGAAATATCCAACGCAGTCAAAGTTCTCAAGTTGCCAACTTCTGGTGGTAGAACCCCAGTCAAATGGTTTCGAGATAAGTTCAAAAGGATTGTTAATGATGAAAGACTCATAAGTTGCGAGGGTATAACACCACTGAGATTGTTATTAGACAAATCGAGCAAATTAAGAGATTGGCAGTTTGATAGACGCGAAGGAATTGGCCCATGAAAGTTGTTCCCAAGAAGGAATAGGTCTATCAACTTGCTTAGATTTCCTAAAGAAGATGGAATAGTCCCTCCTAGGTTGTTATAACCTAAGTGCAGTTTTGATAGATTTCGTAGATTTCCCAAATTTGAGGGGATAACACTTGAAAGCTTATTGAGATTCATATACAACTCTTCCAGGTTGATTAAATTCCCAATTTCTTCCAGAATCTTTCCAGATATTTGATTCTCGCGTACATCTAATACCTTGAGAGTGCTGGATAAATTACCTACGCATATAGGCAACACTCCGCCAAACTTGTTCGTGCTGATTCCCACGTACCTTAATTTGCTGCTGTTAGTTAATGAGCAAAGGAAGTTCAAGTCTTCAAGTTCTCCACTGCCAAGCTGATTTTCAGCGATGTAAAGAATACTAAGATTATACAAATTTTCTAAAGAAGGTACTTTTCCATAAAATCTATTTTCTCCAAGCTGAAGAAGTTTTAGCTTTGTGTAATTTGATATCGATGAAGGAATTGGTCCGTGAAGTTGGTTCCCGGCAACGCTAAAAAATACAAGATGTGGGAGTTTGAGACCTATGCTTGCAGGAAGTGTCCCCTGTATCTGGTTGTCTGAAGCATCGAACCGAGTTAGGGAAGAGAGATTGAGTAATGAAGATGGAATCGTACCCGACACTCCGTTTGCTGCAAAGCCAATGAATTCCAAGTTTTTCAGGTGGCCTAAAACTTGGGGAATGCTCCCTCTCAAGTTGTTTTCGCTTATGTAAAGGGCCCCCAATGAAGATAAGTTCCCAATAAAAGATGGCATACTCCCGATAAGATTATTACGAGGCAAAGCGAACACCAGTAGCTTCAGCAATGACCCAAGCTCTCTAGGAATTTCTCCGGTTAGTTTGTTCTTCCCAAGCAAAAGGTAGGCCAGATCCGAGCAACTCGATATGTTTCTGGGAATTTCGCCAACTAACGAGTTGCCGGTCAATCCTAGGACACGAAGGCGACGCAACTGGCCGAGCTGTGGAGGGATTTCTTGATTGAAACTGTTGTTTTGCAGCCACAGTGTCTTTAAGAAGCTGAGGTTTCCGATATGAGGTGAGATTGATCCCTTCAGTCCTTGTGTTTCCAAGTGCAGGCCCGTGACCCTCCGATGTCTCCTGCCACATATAATGCCATACCACTGGCAAGACTCAATGCTATCGTTCCATGAGCTGAGCACCCCAAAAGGATCTTCGGATATGCCGGCCTTAAAGGCGAGCAACGCGAGTCTGTCTGTTTCATTGGTGGTGCAGGAAACTCGGTTAAAGCACAGCGCAAGAGCAATCCCAAGGAGCAAGTGGCATGATCGAAACTCTGCAAAACTAAGGCTCACGGGTTTCATGACTCAAAGGCGAAGGAAGCGGGTAGCTAAGAAAGCAAGTCAAGAAGAAACAAGAGGCCAGTGAATCCCATCTTCATAAAAGTAAAGACATCGTTGAAGTAAATGATCTTCAGTCAGTGGTCATGGAACAACGAAGCCGCCCAAGCCGATCTTCTACTATTGACTCTGACTCTGAAAAAGACTTTGTCGGCCATAAACGCACGAGAGTCAATCAGATGTGAACATGTTAAAGAAGTAGGAACGCATGTTTCTTTTTCGATAATAAAATATTTCACATTAGTGAACATAATTAGTACTGGCCTCCTTATAAAAGATTTCACCTTTTGTTTCTTTGTCTCCGATGAAGAGTCAATCTGATGTGCACATGTTGCAGACTATTTTGAAGTAGGAAAGCGTGTTTCTTTATCTTCAATGTTAAAGGATTTCACATTTGAATGCATGTTTCTTTATCTCTAGACCGTTAATGAATTGTTTATCCTTTCAATTGCTGGAGTAGATCAAGCCCTTATCAATGTTCCTGGCCGTTCTTGGATGCTCCGACTAAGATCTGAAAAAGAGAATCGCTTCAGGATGGTACAGACTCATGTCTTCAAGGAACTAAAATACGTATAGATACGTAAAGACCTATGAACAATCAGTCCATAGAAACGGGTTTGTCCTTGGACATTTTTAAGAATGAAACTATAAGGGTCCTCTCACCTTGTGATTTTAGTGCGGCAGCAGATGCAGGCAGTTCTACATCTCCAAAACTATGTCTCAAACCAAGGACTGAAAGATTAGTTGGTGACCTATTCGTTTAGGACTCCGTTATTCATCATGCATATGTGGCTAGGTTTAATTCAGGAACCAGGAGATCTCCTTTCATTTTTAGTAAACATTAGTTGACCCATGTGGTCTTTGAATGTAACATGGTTTGCGCTTCTTTTTGACTAGGGAAGTGGCTGCCAATCAATACACAGCTTTTGATTAAAAAAACATGCAGCACACTGAAAGTGGCGGCACCGCAATGAGCAAGTAAGCTCGGAGTGGTTGTAATACCAAGATTAGAATGTTTGTCAAGTTATTCCTCCTTATAATGCAGCTACTCATAGCTGGATGCTGTCTTGACCCATTTGCTTTCATCTCTAATCCCTTCCCTGTTCTTCTCTTCCTCTACTAATTTTGGCTTGGGATTATCCTCCAAGTATTTCTCTGTCAATAATGCTCGAGAAGTAAGTAAGACTAACTCTACTACACCATTGTCGAACTGCACTGACAAGGAAATTAAGCTTTGAAATATTCTACATGACAAAGCTGAATCCAAAATAGCAGTTTCTTATTCCGGAGTATCCTATCTCCCGAAACAGAGGATCATTGCTCATTTAGGAAGCTTGTGAATAGTATGAATCCCAACAAAAGAACTTTATGACTTAGATTGACATGGAAATTTCACAGCAATGCTCAAGACTCTGCATCAAGGGCCTTATGCTGGTGCGATGATACGGATGGGGAATAGTAGTCATTCATTATCTTCTTACGAAAATGATTGTTTCTCTCTGGTTGTGCATTTTCTAAGTATGTCTGCACTCATAAACAACATTGATTATGTATCTGTCAGAGAAGAGAAAACTTGAGAAATTATTATATCACTTGTCGTAGTTCATCTTGTCCATACGGTAGAAACTACTAGGTCACATGGTGCTTAGTCGTACATCTTGTATATTATCTGATGTTATTTTCTCGACGAACAGATGCACATATGCTCTAATGGAACCCTTGATTGCGTGCACATTCTTGCATCATATCGTTAGACAGAAATGAAAATTCAAGCAAGCTGAAAGTAACAGCAGCCCCTCCGTCGGGTCATCGACTCGATGTCCGAAGGACGCACATGGCGCAAAACTAATGTACACCCTCTTTTGTTCGTGCTCTCCCATACATGTCGCTGCGGAAAAAAAAAAAGACTTACAATATGACTAACGATAACGATAGTCATCTCGATTCGTTCAGTCGAGCACGCAGCTTTTGGACTTAGCAGAGAAGAGAAAAGCCAAGTCAACCGAGATGACTCTGAAGCAGAATCAGTGGTGGGTGGGGGAGTCGTGGTGACAATTGACAGATTAAGAATCTTTCCAGATGAGCTCGGATGATAAAGCGCGAATCATCTTCAATCCTGTTGGCCAATCGCCAGTCATTTCCGACGTCAAAAAGGCTTCAAACCCCGTCAATTTGCCAAAAGCTTTACAAAAAGGCCAATAGAGCATAGCATGGTGGCAAACATTATTGGCCATCTTTTCTTTGTACAGTCAATTTTTGCGATTATTGGAGTAAAAAGCGAGGTTCACGTGGTGGGTGGTGTTTCACCAACCAGATGGTGCGATAGAGATCCTGACTCGTGTATTTAGCTTTGGCGCCGAGCCAGTCGTTGAGCAGCACGATCGTTCAATTTGACTTGTAGGGAGGTCCAGGAGAAGTTGTCGAGTCTTTCGAGGAGGTCCCAGCTCACCTGAACCGTTTCGCAATCCATCATATGCCTAAACTCGCCATGCATCTTCGACAGAAAATTGAATAGAGCATTAATCTCAATATGATTTGGAAAGAATTGTAGAGACAAGTATGTGAACATAGCAACTGCATTTTAGGCCCATTCCGCAATTGACGGGCAAGAGGAAGAGCAAGGCCAGTACAAAGAGGTAAAAAGAGCGTAATTGGTGCACCACCTGTTTTCCATGGGTAACTTTCGAGTCTCATTGACTCTGGACTCGTGCTCGAGCCATATTACTTTTGCGTACCATTCTATCACAGGCCACTGAAACGGGCCCAAATTGGAAGTCACGCCATTGTACTCTGTCGTTTAAGAGGTTGTCATGTCTGCATTCTACGTAGAAATCACGAGAGCCATCAATGACTTCGACATTTACCCTAGATATTACCACTGTAAAGAATCCCGTCACCAGGAGCTTGTCTGCATAGCTCAGACCATCCATGTACGATGCGTGTGCCACATAATTAATCTCTACATGCAAAGATGGATTGCTGAGTGTTTTACAATTCCGAAAGTGCCTCAAGGGAATTAGGATGTGGAGTTGCTCCGCGTGCAAAATAGAAGAGAACACGACAAGCTAACCCGTTGATGTGAAAGCTAGGTGGAATTCCACTTATTTGATGTTGGAGAAGGTACGCAATCAGATGGATGGACATGCTGACGTTATTTTCTTCTCCATCCACAAGTAATTACCCATCGAGCAATTAAGGGGCTATTTGTTAATGTTCTTTTTTTTTTGTTTATAAACAAAATTTCTGTTTTTTTATTCCAGGGAACAAAAAAAGAACGTAAACGCGTTTGTTTGCGTTTTTGTTCCAAATCTATTTTTTTGTTAAAGGGAATCTTTTTTAAACGTAAAACAAGAAATAAGAAAAACTTGTTTCATGTTTAGAACAAAAATTAAGAATATATTTTCTCTCCTCTCTTTTTCTTCTCTTTTTTTTTTCTTTTTTTCTTTTTCTTTTTTCTTTGGCCGGCGACGCCGTCGAGGGCCGGCGACCTCGCCGGAGCGTCGCTAGCCCCGGCGAGGCCGAGCGTCGCCGGCCCCCGGGCGAGGCTCGGCCTCACCTTGGCCGGGCGAGCTCGAGCTCGCCCAACCACTGGCGAGGCTCGGCCTCGCCGGGCCACCGCCGGGCCGGAGCTCGGCCTCGCCCAAATCTGGGCGAACCCGAGCTCGCCCAACCAAGGCAAGGCTAAGCCTCACCCAACCATGGCGAGGCTCGGCCTTGCCAAGGGCCGGCGAGCCTCGCCGTGGCCTGGGCGAGGCCGCCGGCCTCGTCGGCCGGTCGCCGGCCATGGCCAAGGCCGGCGACCGGCCAAAAGAAGAAAAAAAAAAAAAAAGAAAAAAAGAAAGAAAATAAGAAAATAAAAATAAAAATTTTAAAAAATTAAAAGAAACAAAAAAAGAATACAAATTTACCAAACGTGTTTTTGTTCATTTTTTATTCCGGAACAAGTTTACCAAACGCGTTTTTGTTCAAAAATTGTTTAGGAATAAAACACTTTTTCTATTTCGTTCCCTGGAATAATTTTTAAACAGAAATGTTACCAAACATACCTTAAGTGTTCTCGTTTATGTTCCTGGGCAGGGTGATTTTCTTATGGCCACCAACAATAAATTGCCGTTATAAAGTCTGATCCAAAAATTTAAATTAATAAGTGGGGAGATATTTTAACATCCTCTTTTACGTGTAAGTTGGATTATAAGTGATGTGGAATTTAACTAATGAGAATAGACACACATGTGAAAAGAGCAAAATCTAATTATGATATTAAGTTAGAAAGTTCAATCCCAAAGTTTAAACTAATAGGTTGAGGAAATCTTCAACATGCTGAAATATTACATGGTTATCCATTTTGAATGGGCTGGAAGCTCTATTTGTGCAACATTATGAAAATTCAGGTCTAGGTAATTTGACTGATGTATGACAAATCTTGGCAATGGTGAGGTTTTGGCTCATCAATCTCTATGATATGTATGGTGCTCGATATGAATCAAGGAATTTAACCCTACCGATAGAGACCCATTGATCATCAAGTAAACTGACCATGAGAGTTTGGAACCTCACATTGATTAAGAAAACAACATCCGCAAGTTTTACTAGCATTTGAGTTTGGTTTTTGATAAGGTGGTTAGAAATCTCAACAACCATGATCCTAAGTTCATTGAAAAAGTCAAGGAAGACACCGTCACTGTTTTGGGTGGGGTAAGAAGGCCAAAACTTTGCGTTTTCTATTCTTTCCGTGGCTTGTGACATGCTTACCTCACCGACATCAACTGCATCGTTGGAGTCCAATTTTCACCACCAATGGACCGATCATGGGGTCAATATGGCAAAGGTCGAATGATTAGAATCTAGAAATGACCGTCGTCTACTCCTCTTATGGCTCCAGGAGGAAATGATGCCACAAGAATGTGTTTAACAATGTGCACAGTGAATGATGATTCTATATCATGGTGGTCTCACACTGACGGTGTTGCTCACGCCAGCATTCGATTGTACTTTAATTATTTTTGAAAGCATGAATTTGATTATAATTATCTGAAATCGTATTCTTTTGATGTGTTTGTATTTCATCCAACTATATTTGTGTTTTGCAATATATATTAATTGAAAAATTAATAAAAAAGTGAATACCGCTAACTATAAAAATGACTGGTTTGTTGACATTGACCTACTGGGAGATTGCCATTCTCCAATAATTAAGGCGCAAAAGGAGGTTTTTTGACATGGCGAAACATGCGTTTCATGTAAGGTGTATTCATGTATTGTCTTTGATACTCGAATATATTAGTATGTGTTGATTTGATTAATTCTCCTTGCGAAATCAGTATAAAAAAACCGAAGTTATAAGAATTTCTAGTATTATTATTATTATTTTTTAAATTTTGTTAACGACTTTTTAAATTAAAGAAAATGAAAAAAAGAAGAAGACAAACCGGGCCCGGCACATCGTGAGGACCGAGGAAAACCTAAATGACTAGCCTTTCCAACTACTCCAACTTTACCTAAACCATATCCACACGGAGGACTCTGCTTCAGCAGACGCAATGATGTCCCAAATACTTTAGGATTGATTCGCTCTTCGTCATTACGCCCTGAAACATCGAAGGGTTTGTCGGTGCTCCCAAAAACACGATGTTGTGATTCGCCAAACCGATCGCAAGAAAACAAAAAATTATAACACTCGGTATGCAATAATTAATTTGGATGGGCGAAAAAAATCTACAAAAGCACCTTAAAAAAATTACTCATTATCTTCTGAACTTCTTATTTTGTGTGATCTTATTCATCCATATTGAATCTAAGTTAGAATCATTTCACATGATATGTAAGGTGGAATTGGTTTTAATTTAGAAATGGGCTTTAATATAATGTAAACGTTGAAAGTCAAAACCCTTAAAGGGAATACAAGTAGTGTTTGATAAAAAAAATTTGCAAAGCGATTTCTAATTGAAATAGTGTTTGGCCAAAAAAACATTTACAATGGACTTTGGCTACATTTTTTTAAATACACTTCTATTATAAAAACACTAAAGCTCTTTATTCAAGCTAGTGAAGGGCTCGAGTTGCTGGTGAGTCAGATCTAACGTTAGTAATTGTCGTTTGAGATCACCGACTTGGGTGACCCTCAACAAGGGCTACATGACTTAGGCGTAAGCGTGGGGGATTTTTTTCTAGGTACCGATCATAAATATTGGCAACAAAAATATTCCCACAAACTATGCACATATATTTCAAAATCTTCTTGCAAGTGATTTTGAATTTTTACAAACATGAGGTGAAAGAACCGAGTAATTCCACTCTTTTGAGGTAAGTAACACTCAAAGGTTTTATAACTATTTTGAGGTATGAAATATTGTGTGTGTGTGTGTGTATATATTATATGAGAAGTCATATAAATTATTTTAGGATTGTGCGAAAGCAATAGATGGAACACATCTATCTGCATCGGGTCCTTTTGAAATTTGAAGAAGATTTCATAGTCGAAAGGAGAGAACAAAAAAAAATGTATTAATTGCTATTACATTTGACTTGATATTTCTTATATATTAGCTAGTTGGGAGGACACTGCACATGATTCACATATTTTATCTAATGCACTTTAAAAGCTAGATGGGTTGAACATTTCTGGAAGTAAGAAAATGGAATTTAAACGCAACGTTTAAATTGAGCTTAGCATCATAGTGAAGTAGAGGAAGATATACTTGGAAAAGGATTCTAAAAAATAATGTTTATTATGAATAATGAATTATAGTTTACAATGTCTTAAGCGCCTACTTTTGGGGAGGTTGCCGTTTAGGAAATAATCAAATAATCAAAATCAAATAACAGAATTAAGGAAAAATATTGTTAAAGGGAATCAAAATGTGCCCTAAAAAATCCGTAAATCATATGTGAAATCTTTGAAGGCTCGGAAATTAAGGAAAACATGTGAATTTGGAGGTCAAACATTGTCCAAATCAGCATACCCTAATTAATCTCGCACTCTTCTTTGATTTCATATGTTGTGCGCATCATAACTCCTCCCGGATCAAACATTATGACCATTTGAAGTTGACCCCTCATTTATGGCATGGGCGGGACTACCCCCTCTTATAACACTCAAAAGCTTCCATATAAGCATTTGCTAGTTGTTCTACATCACTTAGTAAATAAACTTACTTATAACTTGTAGAAAAAAAGTATCTTTGAAAATCGTTAGATTTGATTTTCCTAAATAGATATACACTATTCAAGCTCTAATAAATTGCACATGGACAACTTGAGAACTAGGTACGTGCACTAGAGCCTCATGTTCAGCCTCGATGGACCTCGACCTAGGCGTCAAGGAGTAGAGTATGGACACATGAGCCCTAAGCACAACTTCGATGGACATGAGCATAGGCACTGAGGTCACAAGTTCGGCCTCGATAGGCCTGGGCACAGCCTTAGCCTTTGTGGATCTGAGCATGACCTTCATGGACCTAAGTGTCAAGGCATTAAGCATAAGCACCAGAACCAGTCTCAGTGGACTTCGGGTACCGAAGTTGAGCGAAGTTCCAAGCTCAACGGTGTGGAGTTGAGTGTGGGCTGAGATCCAAGCATGGCCACCGGGGTCCCATAGGCCTTAGTAAACCCGGGCTTGAGCGCTAGAGACTTAGTCCTAAATGCCAAAAGCCAACATTGAATTTTTCATGCCCAAGTGTAGAGTTTCAAATAAAAGCGTCAATACCTAATTATTTTTTTTGAAAAACGATTTAGCGGCCATTAATGAAGTCAATTTTGTAATTAAATATTTGTCGTTCCCTTCATACGATTAATATCACTCCTAACTTAACTTTAGTCAAATTTCATTTTTCGGTCCTTTTTTTAGCAATTACAGAAAATGTGCATCCTCAAATTAAGTCATAGGTCATTAAGATTTCAGATGGGATAATGGAATTCTCCGCATTGCAATCTTTAAAAAGAGTACATTATCAACAACCTTCTGAAATGCAGCGCAAAATAGAAATTTCTATATGCTTTTAGAGTTTCCTAATTTACAAAATAAAACCCCCAAAACAATGAAAGAGGCACCAAAATCATATATTGGCTTACCTTGTTGCACAAAGATACAGAACGGTAATAATGTCACCCTGATCATTCACCATCCAAGCCATGACCAAGTTAGATAGAGCTTTCCATAACCTATATCCAAAATAAAAAAGGACCCAAAAGACCGGTCAAAGTGGTGTTACCTTATGAGCCAAGGCATCTAGTAAAATGAAATTTGTGAACTGATAGAGCTCATCGAACTTCTGGCTTCAAAGATCAGCAAAGTTCAAGTAAGACGTTCGTTGGTGACTCTCCTCCTCAACAAACCAACATCAGACAACAGCCACGTCCATATCTCAGCGCACATTTTTACCTCTTAGTCCATGATATCCAGTTCGCAAAGTAAAGATGCTTGATCCAAACTTCAGATGTTTGTGATTCCATCTGGTCAACAAACAGCAGAAATGGACCTCCTTCTACAAGGCATTTGATTTGTACGAAGTGTGATATACCAGAACTTTAAGATAAAAGGTGATTCTCTCATAAGTCCCATATAAGAGTTACCCAGTATCCCAAAGATCCAAACACTAAGCTCGGTGGAGCAACTGAGGCATACAGGTCTACCTGAACATGCAGGTTCCACAGGCTCGGTAGGTTCTGCAAAGTTGCCTCTGACATTCCTTAGAGCACACGCAAGTGTAATCCAGAGCTTTTGAACTTCAAAAATCGTGACTTTGCTTTAGCATGGTAGCATGCATAAGACAAAGATTCAAACGGTAGAACTCAGTGGAGCAACTAAGGCATACAGGTCTACCTGAACATGCAGGTTCCGCAGGCTCTGTAGATTTCTCGCACATTCCTTGGTGCACACACAGAAGTGTAATCCAGGACTTTGAACTTCGAGAATTGTATGACTTTGATTTAGCATGGTATCATGAATAAGACACTTTGGATGTCCTACAGATCTCCCTAGACCATACAAATCTCCTTTGACATCTATTCCATCAAAATGGACATGTGGTGATCAAACATCATTCTCAGAACTCAAGAGGCCACCCTACAAGGATCAGATTAATTGACATCCCAACAGTCAGCTTTTTAAAGCAAAGTGGCAGTTTCTGTGTCTTATTTAGGCCAGAATATTGCTAGATTGCTCTTTGTAGCTTATGTTGATGCGAGGAGAGGTTTAGGACACAAAAGTAAACTCTTAGACAAGCTTCTTGCACCAACTGAGAAGTCTAAAGAGGTGTCCTTCCACAACACCTCTAACTGTTTGTTTCCTTCTCTTAACATCTTCAATATCTAATGTTCTATATGCAAGAGCAAGTAGATACACAGCTGGGTGGAGTCTCCTGCACAGAAAACGAGCATCATAAATATTTATCCAATAATTCTTTCCTTTGCCTGCACTTGAAAAGCCAAGCATATGATCTTACCCTACTCCTCATTGGCTATTATAAATATATGGGTGATGAACAGTTCAGTAGAGAAAAAAAAAACCTTGCGGGTGAATAGTGCTTGATGTCTAGCCCCTAGGTCTCAAGTACAATGACTGAAAAGAGGCCCATTCCACATGCTTTAACAAAGACAACCTTTCGACCCCAAAAAAAAAAGTAAATGCAGGGCCAAGCTTATTTCAGTTAACTTGTGGCACACGGATTTTATCAGCTTTTGGCATCTAACGGTAAAGTTCAGGTGGATACTGTAAAAGCATTGATTTGCAGTAACTAGAGCATAGCACAACTATCTTCAAGAACACATGTTTTCCTTAATTTCCGAGCCTTCAAAGATTTCACACATGATCCACACACTTATTTACCAGTCCAACAACAATCATGGTAAATAAGGAACTCAACAATTTCCTTTCAGATAGAATTGTACAAATACGAGTCCCGTCGGAATTTAATCGATGACAAGACTTAGAGAGTATAGCTGCTACAATGGAATCGCACGTAGACAAACTCTGCCAGAGTTTAATTGATGACAAAGCTTGAGAACGCTAAGATTTTACGTTGGAATTTAATTGATAACGCAACGCTCAGGATAGAAATACACACTGAAATTTAATCGACATGCTGGAATTTAACCAACATGCGTGTTTGGAAACTAAAAATAGAGTGCAAGAAAATAAAGATAATTGAAAATTTGCATTTTTTTTTCATTTGTGCTGGGAGCTCTCTGGTAGGTGATTGGTGGTATTTGTAGTAATCATGCCATAACTGCTCTCAAGCAGTTTTCAGCCATGATGCCATGACCTCATTTCCAAACGATTGTTCCTCTAAATATTGGCATGACCTCAATCACTTTCTTCTCTAACGACTTCAACTTTGTACCCACATCTTGATACTCTCTATATCATGCCCCGACCCTCGAGTGCGTGCACATCCCGCTGTGGTCGATGCAAATGCGACTTCCCAGGACTTAGTCATCAACCTTTTTATTTTAATGCACATGCAGAAGCGAACAATAACCCCCGACAACAAACAACACGGGATAGAAAAGCAGGGCAACATTTCACAAAAACACATTTTTATAAACAATTGGGTTTAGATACAAAAAGAGTCTAGGTCAAAGCCTACAAAATGATCGACTTTGAAAAGAAGATGTCCTACAACATACTAGTAGGACACAGACGCAGATCCTTCAGACTTCACCTCCACAGACTCCAGGGCTTTGGTCCTCCACGACCAACATCTAAGGACTTGAAAATGATTATACAATAACCAGTGAAACAATGTCTCAGCAAGTCCACCCACTAAATCCCTATTAGGAAGGAGATACGCCAAGGGTGGCCTAGCCACACAATCGCTCAGTGAGAACAGGGAACTTACCTCGCCTCAGTTCCTTCCTGCATGTCAGCACAGTTCATATCTCAAATGCGTATAATTAATGCACACAACAATTGAAATGCTTCACTAACTCAATCAATCACAAGGGTCCTGATTATAAGGCCAAACCGTTATGACGCATCCCATACCATGTCACACAGTTTTGTCTCATAATCAGAGACATCTAACGCAATCACCCATGCGTTCCAATTGTTAAGTTCACCCCTTAAGGGTACCACCTACTCCAAAGTTTGGTGTCTTCTGGCGTAGCTAGGCTTCGTCTCACCCCCATTGAGCATGGCAACATCTCTTAATTAGACGGCTTCCTCGAAGGGGCGTAAGTCCAGAATCTACTGCGACCTGAGTCCCAATAAATGGGTATCCCATATAGGGTAACGTTCGACTTAAAAGCCCAAGACGGGTTCTCATTAACCAACACACGACTAATCAATCTCGGCTCAAGACACCGTGCATTGCACTCAAATGCCTCCATTAAAATAGTGATCCTGGCCTATTTTCTTCATATTAAAAACACTCGATGAAAATAGTCATGTGATTTTCGGTGTTAAGACCCGACACTCGAGATTTTTTTCTAAATAAATATTGAAATTTACAATTTTTGGAATAAATTACCAAAAATCACATCAGCCCTCAATTTGCACAAATTCACATCCAATTGCAGAAATTAAACACACCATTGCAATCAAGACGAAATTGGGCCACCGACTATCCCGGTATAATTTCCGGAAAATATTTAATAATTAAATAATTATCAAAATTAATTAAATAATTCAATTAAATACCAAAATAGCTAACCTAGGCCGGAATTGCCTAATTAAATACCGAGACGGGCCCGGAAAATTCCCGAACCAATCTAGATAATTAATACAACCTATCTAGGCCTTAATTAGAACCAATCTAGATAATTAATACAACATATCTAGGCCTTAATTAATCCAATATAACAATCTAACATGCAAAATTGGATAATTAAATTACTAATCTAATCTAACTAACCACCTAAATCTTAATTAACTTAAACTAATTACCCTCTAAGTGTAATTAACCTACTAAGTGAGGTTTAGTGAGATAACTTACTTAATTTGCGATTCGCTCGGATCAAAACGACGGGGACGCAACGAGGATCAACAAGTCCCAAAATGGCGACGCCAACGGGACACGGATCGGGCCCAAAAATTGGCCCGCGGAAGCCCACGGTTTATGCTCGGAAGAGCTGCACTTGCGGCTGGACTTCGGCTCGGAAGATTGCTGGGCTTGATCGCGTGGGTGATGGGCTGTTGAAGATGGTCACGATGCAGCAGCTTCGGTGGGACGTGTAGCTTGAAGAATTCGCGGTGGAGATGGACAAATGGGCAGTAGCTTCGGTGGACCGAGGGACTTGGACGTCAGCTACAGCAGCTTCGGTCGCTGCTTCAGTCAAATGGAGGAGGAGCTGGCTTCAAGGAAATGGATGAAGGGCAGCTGGCGAGAGGATGGGATGCAAGGGTCAACAACAAAGTGTTGTTGAGTGCTGAAGTTGACCAAAGGGGACAAATATTGGTGGAGGGAGCAGGCGGCAGAGAGAGGAAATGGGGCTGGCTGCGTCGACGAAAGGAAAATGAAAGAGAACCGAAAAACAAAGGAGAGACCGAGGAAGACGACGCGTGAAGGGAGGGGGAATCGGTGAGGCGTGCTGAGAAAGCTTTGAAGAGAAACGGGCAAAAAGTCAATAAAAACCAATCCAAAATTAAATGCATAATCCCCCAAAAATCTCCAATCTTATCCCTTGCTCTCATAATACTTTCTTGTAAAATAAATTCCACAAATTATGCAAATTTGATGCCAAAAAATTGCTGCCCCAAGCCTAGTTCCGAATTTACTTAATTTGGACTTCAATTTCTTCGACAAATTCCCAAATTTGATGTCCAATTGTGATGAAGAAAAAGCCCACATAATTTCTACAATTCCCCTTCACCAAGTAGCTCAGTTTGCAAGTCAAAATCCCTTCGATTCAGCCAATCTGAATTTCTGTTCATTTTCCGAATCGTCTGAATCAATTTTCTGTAAAAATCTCGGAATTGCCGAAAATTCTTCGAATGATGAGTGGAAGTTCCTAAAATAAGTTGTGACGTAACAAAACTTCCAATTTCTGAAATCGGATTCAAATTTGCAATTAATTTCAATTTGACGCGATTTTAGCGTGACCTAACCTACCGGGTAGCTTTTAGGAATTTTTAGTGCAATTGACCTGTGGCCGATTATTTTCAAGCCATATTGCACATCTTCGACACATTAACAACTCTCGATTGTCATGAAATTCTTGAGGTTTCAGTTACGGACACAAGGTACCCAAAACAATAGAAAATTGATTTAGTGTCGATCGACGAGAATTTTGCAATAAGGTGAAATCACCCACACTCAATCACACACCTCAGTCGAAATGACCTATCTCCGATCTTTAATCGATTTTTAATGGTGCTGTAATGACCATTGCAAATTAGCACGGTCGAGCAGTCGATACCTAGTCGAATTCTCAAGTCTATTACATTAAAATCCCTTAATAACTTCCCCAGATAGCCTAGTTATCTCATGAGTGATCGGCTCAGAGAACAGCACTATAGGCGCGTCGATAAAAGGCCCGATTTATTCAATTGAAATCAGATTTGAAAATCAGGATGTCACACTCTATGCGTTCAACTTCCTTATAACGCGTTGACATTTACCAACCTCAATAATCGATACCTTTGTCAACCATCATTAACCATATGTTGTTGTATATCGATAACCGATTGGTAGTAATCATTGAAGTGTGCCTAATATCGATCCTTGTAGTTGTCAACAATGAATCACATGCTTGATAATATTCACGCTTCAGTCACGTGTCTATCCATATCGACCGCTAGGTCAATTTTTGGTGCAAACAATAATACATTCTCAAAATCGGAAATAGTGTAATCCGTAGGTTTTGTTATAATTGACTCACTCCACAGACATGGCAAAGTACATCCGAGATGATTACTTAACTATTGGAAGGATTTCCAAAAATTACGGAATCCATTAATACATCTGGCATATGTTATTTTCCTTTCATACATCTGGCATATGTTAATTTCCTTTCATACTTCACTGGTCATCTATCCACTAGGAAAACTTCTCGATCTAGATTAATATAATCAATTGAATATTACTTGCAAAGGAAAATCAAACAAACGGCCAATGCAGTCCTACAGGGTCACAACCTAATTCGAGATGATTGGCGAATGACAAAAATTTCGTGTAAGAAAAAAAAGTTCATAATGTCTCTGTTCTGTCTTATATATTTTCATCTATCTACCAAAATTGTATGTACTAGAAGTAACTCCATATCAGTGCATAGTTTGTATTGAGATTAGAAAAAAATAACCTATAGAAAATTTATTGTTTTCAAAGAAAATAGTCGAAACATGAATTTCATAAGGTAATATAATCATCAATTTATGATAAACATAAAGATGTCTCTTCAACTTGAGGCTCTAACCTGGCTGTTCTGAACTAGAAGTATGGCAAGCTGAAGTGTATCGTGTATTATGACCACATTGATCACGTCCATATTTTGATTAGTGGTCCAATTATGAGAAAATTTACCATCACTTGAATTTGGATACTTTTTTGGCTGAAATACATTAGTTGAAAATAGACTTGCATATCATTGAAGGCACTGTAACTACAATTACCATTAATTTTATATTTGAAGATTAACATTTTAATCTAATATCAAGGGAAGCTCACATCCATACAAGACATTCATATTGACCGGCTCTCGGACAATTTTACATTAGATACATGAAACGTCAAACTTGTAGACCATTCAACTTGTTCCCGACTTCTCTTCCTTTATAATTTTCTAAGGAGGGAGAGCAGCAACTCGCGTTTATCAAACGAGGAATTCCATGTGGACAACAGTATGGAAACCTAGGCAAACCTCACACTAAGAAACCTACCAGAGCATATGTCCCGAGACATCTTCCCAATTCTCGGCTTCATATACATTTAGCTACAGAGGATGGCAAGTATAGTGACTACATTAGAAAGGATTGAAGTCTAGGGCACCATCTAGCAACAAAGTAGCACTTCGAATGGATGGAAACTTAATTGTTGCAAGAGCTCTTTTCCATCTCTCCGCCATCTCAGTGCCTTGTGCTGTTATTCAAATGAAAAAGATCTAGGATATCATAATCATTATTTGAGAGAGATATCTTATCAAGGATGAAGCATTTGATGGATGTAAGCACCGATAGCAATTTCATGATATTGAATATGGCAATTGCATGTACCTAATAAAACCATAAAGTGTAGAAAATTATTCGCATAAACAACTAATTAAGTAAGAAGAATTGGATTCATATATGACTGTAAAACACCAAGATCAAGAAGCATAGTAGAATTAAAGCGTCCATGTTTGAGCTATTGCTTCACTTGAAGAAAAATAGATCATTTTGATAATCAAAGATCTATTGGAATGCCAGATCTTCCTCTCTATGACCTATTTTAGTATAGCAGCTTTCAATGGGATTAAAACAACCGATAGGTATAACCTCTCCTTTTATAGGCTAAAGAGGAGACCTAGCAAAACCTAATCAATAGCGTGTCAATTGGGCCCCTCCCATTAAGGCTTCAATTAAACACAATTGCATATACTTTGTTGCTCAACTAAGCCCGTTATTAATAGATACCAAAACTCATTTCAATAAAATCACTAAGAGTTTAACAAATATAGGAATATCCATTAACCCGATTATTTAAAATAAAAAATCAATTAATTAATATAAGCCAATATTATAGGAAATTTCCAACATTCTCCCACTTGGGCTACATTAATTAACTTATTTTTATTTTGAAAAATAATTTATATTTAAAACGACACTATCGGGTTAATAACTGAAAATTTTGTTTTATGTGGCCACAACTTTAAAAAATAATATTCCAATAACGGCATCTCAAAACCAATCCAATCTTATATAACTTCAGTATAAGACTATGGGGGTCAATGTGTTAAGAAAATACCATAACACATGACCTTCCATAATCACATATAATAAGCATTATATTTTCTTGGATCATGGGCCTAGTAGTGTAGTAAGAAACAGTGCCAACATGTGATCATACACTATTTCTTATCAATCCTCAATGCAATTTCTCAACAACATGAAACTGCATTAACGCAATTTCTAAACAACATGAAATTGCACGATTATGTCACAATTCAACATAAGATCTCATAATTAGTGACATCCAGTCGTCTTTAAACTAAAATTTATTTAAAGATATTGTTTTACATTTCCATTTCTCAATCAACAAGAGAAAAGATAACAATAGAATCAACAATAATGATTATTGAAAATAAATGCTTTAATAGACATCATAAAAGCATTATCAGTCTGCATATAACTATAATATCTAGAAATACAAATGATATACCTTCCACTAACAAAAGAAATCAAATGAATCTAAAACACCCATATTCTTTACATGTTCTTTAAACAAAATGGGTCGTAAGCCTTTTGTTAGAGGATCAGACGACATAGACTCAGTTCTGATATTTTCAATCACAATATCTCCCTTTTTGACCAAGTTCTTAATTGTATAATATTTGATCTCCATGTGTTTGGACACATTGCTGATCTTGTCATTCTTGGAATAAACACAACTGTAGTGTTGTCATAATAGATCACCATAGGTCTAGTAATAGAGTCCATAACGCGTAATTCTGAGATCAAATTTCTGAGCCAAACAGATTGAATTGATGCCCCATCATGCTACAAACTCGGCATACATTGTGGAGTTTGTAATCAAGGTTTGCTTTGTGCTCTTCCAAGAAATAGCACCTCCAGTCATCATAAAAATATATCTAGAAGTTGATTTTTTGTCATCCAAACAACTAGCAAAATCAATATTTGAATATCCAATCACCTTTAGGTCCTCAATTCTACTATACACGAGCATGAAGTCTTTTGTTCATTGTAGATATCTCATCACATTTTTAGCTGCAACTCAATGTTCATGACCTGGATTCCACAAATATCTTCCAAGAGTATTTATAGCAAAAGCAATATCAGGTCTGGTATATACTTGTGCATACATAAGACTGCCAACTGCACTAGCATATGGAACATTCTTCATTGCTTCTTCTTCAACATCATTCTTGGGGCATTACTCTATGTTCAAATTATCTCCTTTCACAACAGGAGCTTCACCTGACTTGCAGGTTTGCATATTCAATCTTTTCAAAACACGATCTATATAACTTTTCTGAGATAACCCTAGAACCTTCTTAGATCTGTCACGATGAATCTCAATGCCTAGAACCAAATAGGCTTCCCCAAGGTATTTCATATCAAACTTCATAGATAGAAAACTTTTTGTGTCATTTAATAGATCAAAATCTCTACTAGCAAGTACAATGTCATCTACATAAAGTACTAAGAAAATATATTTACTCCCTCTTACTTTCATGTAGATGCATTGATCAAACTTGTTTTCTTCAAAGCCAAACGATCTCACAGCCTTGTGAAATTTCAAGTACCACTAACGTGATGCTTTTTTGAGACCATAGATGGACCTTTGAAGTTTGCACACCATATGCTCCTTTCCGGCTTCTTTAAACTCTTCAGGTTGTTGCATATATACTTCTTCATCCAGATCTCCATTTAGAAAAGCTGTCTTGACATCCATTTGGTGAAGCTCTTTAGTAGATACTTGAGAAAAGACTTCAATATAAGCAATACATTTTCTCTGTGTGTACCAATTTGTGACTAACCTTGCCTTGAATCTCTCTATGTTGCCTTTATTGTCTTTCTTAGTTTTGAATACCCATTTGCAGCCGATCGGTTTATGCCCATCAGGTAAATCAACAAATTTCCATACTTGATTAGTTAACATGGAAATCATCTCGTCGTTCACTACTCCTAACCGGTCATCTGCTTGATCACTATTAAGAGCTTCTTTGAAAGTCACCGAATCAACTATATTTCCAATGTCAAAATCAGTTTCTCCAAGATAGAAATGATATTCATATAGACACATTAGTCTTCTTTGTCGATGTGATCTCCGCACAGGCATTTCTGGAGCCGCATCATTCGTCTGGAGAATTTCATTTGTAATGGGAGGATCTACCGACATATTTCCAATACCTGCTTCTTGCTGAATTTCTACTCTGCAAGGCTCTCGCATAGAATCATCATGCAAGATGGGCAATGGAATAGAGACCGTTTGTTTGGTTCTTCCCTTTCCAAAGATTGAGAAGAACTCTTTTCAGCAACATCTAATTTCGGGAATGTTGCAGTTTGGGATTCAACGATTCTAGTGCCACGAGTAGGACAATAAAACCTATACCCTTTAGAATGATCAGGGTATCTAATAAAGTAACATATAGTAGTTCTAGGTTTGGTCATCTTTTGAGAAGGATCATAAATTTTCACCTCTACAGGACAACCCCAAACTCGAAAATGATTCAAGCTTGATTTCTTCCCTGTCAACAATTCAAAAGGTGTTTTCGGCACTAATTTACTAGGTACACAATTCAATATAAAAGTTGTTGTTTTTAATTGCATCACCCCATAAATATTCAGGCAAATTAGAACTACCCATCATACTTCATTTCATCTCCATGAGTGTGCGATTGCGTCATTTAGCTACACCATTCTATTTAGAACTCCCATGCATTGTATACTGAGCAACAATACCACAATCCTGCAAATATTTAGCAAACGGTCACATCTGTTGTCTAGTCTGAGTGTATCGCCCATAATATTCACCCCCCACGATAAGATCTAACAATCTTGATAATTTTTCTCAATTGTTTCTCAACTTCAATGTGAAACACTTTGAACATTTCAAGAGCATCAGTCTTCTCCTTAATTAGATAAACATAACAATAGCAGGAGAAATCATCAATGAATGTGATGAAGTACTTATTTCCATACAAGGTGGTTGAGTATGCCTCCCTGATATCCGTATAAATTATCTCCAATAGATTTTGACTGCGAGTAGCACATTTCTTGGTTTTAGTTAATTTTCCCCTCACACAATCAATACAAGTATCAATATCATCTAAGTCAAGAGGAGGAAGAATATTAGCCTTGATGAGTCGTTTTACCCTTTCTTTGGAGATATGCCCTAATCGCTTGTCATAGCAATGAAGATCTTTCTTTGATTAAAGATCTCTTAACAACATTATTTTCGACATTGAAAGAACAATATGGTCTATCGGGAGATAAGGATAATCGATACAATCCATCAGGCAAAATGCAATTCCCAATAATTATGGAATCATAACTCAAATCCACTCTTTTATTCGCAAAATAAAGACAATATCCTATCAAGCGAAGAAAGAAATATCAAGTTTCTCCTAAAACCAGGAACATAAAAGACATTGTTCAAAATAAGCTGAAAAACATAATTTAAATTCAAAACAATTGTCCTTATGCGCTCCACATCAACTCCAATATCATTTCCAACTTTAAGCTTTAATTCCCTCAGATTTGGATTCCTTAGATTTGTGAGACCCTGTCACATGAACAGTAGCACTAGAATCAAGCCACCAAGAATCCAAAGGAACATCAATTAGATTTGATTCAAAACAAACCAACAACTCACCTTGGTGACTTTCTTTTCTTGCTTTTAGCCAAGCTTGGAACGTGTAGCAATTGGCTCTCTTGTGACCTTGCTTCTTGCAGTGAAGACACTTGAAATCCTTATCTCCATTCCTCGAGGGTTTGAATCGTCCTCTCAGACTGGCCATCCGTCTGTGGATGATAGGCCATGTTGTACTGTAGCTTCGTCCCCAAGGCAGTTCGTAAACTTTTCCAAAAAGTTGTCGTGAACTTTAGGTCTCAATCTGATGTGATCGTCACTAGCACTTCATGAAGACGAACTATCTGTTGCACGTACAATTCAACATATCTGTCCAATGCAAAGTCCTTTTGTACGACGATGAAGTGAGCAGACTTTGTCAATTTGTCGACTATGGCCCATATGGAATCATTACCTCGCTGACTCCTCGGTAATCCCATCACAAAATCCATTGTGATATGTTCTCACTTCCACTTGGGAATCTCGAGAGGTTGCAAAAGTCCTCCAGGCTTGCAATGCTGGGCCTTCACTTGTTGGCACGTCAGACGCTTGGCAATGTGTCTGGCAATATCCACTTTCATACCGGTCCACCAATAATGTTGACGCAGATTTTGATACATCTTTGAGCTACCTAGGTGAATGCTGTAACTACCACGATGGGCTTTTGACAAGATTTCCTCCTAAGCCCCTCATCGTCAGGTATGCACAATCGCCCACAGAACTTTAGTATTCCGTCCTCATAACTTGAATTTCAGTTTTCCTCTTTTTCGCATCCTCCCGTAGAATTTTCTGGATTTCAAGGTCTGTTGGCTGTAACGTCTTAATCCTCACCTACACTTCTGGTTCAATCCTAAGGGTAGCCATAAGACTTGAAAGGTGGCCTACCTCAAACTTGAAATCCGAATCTCGAACTCCTTCGAGTAGGATCCACTCGTGAACCATCATCCGTGCAATCGACGACTTCCGACTTAACACATCCGCAACCTTATTGGCTTTTTCCAGGATAATACAGGATGTTGTAGTCATAGTCCTTGAGAAGTTCCATCCAACGATGTTACCTCATGTTCAATTCCTTTTAAGAGAACAAATACTTCAAGCTTTGATGGTTCGTAAAGATCTGGAACTTTTCTTCGCATAAGTAATGTCTCCAAATCTTCAGGGCAAAGATGATCGATGCGAGTTCCAAGTCATGTGTCGGATAATTCAACTCGTGAGGCCTCAACTGAGGGGACGCATATACAACAACTCTCCCATGTTGCATTAAAACGCAGCCCAGTCCTCTTATGACGCATCACTATAAATTTCATATCCTGCAGGTCTAGATGGAATCGCCAACACTAGTGTGGTAGTCAGCTTCTACTTGAGCTCTTGGAAACTACGCTCGCACTTATCTTTCCATTCAAACTTCTCTTCCTTCTTCAGCAATCGTGTTAAGGGCACGCTATTGCAGAGAATCTTTCCACAAATCGTCTATAATAGCCTGCCAATCCCAAGAAACTTCGGATCTCTGTTACTGTCGTTGGCCTCGGCCAGTTTATCACGGCTTCAATCTTGGTCGGGTCCATGGAAATCCCTTCATCGGAAATCATGTGACCTAAGAAAACTACACGAGTTAGCCAAAACTCGCATTTACTAAACTTGACATACAGCCCGTGTTCTCGCAGGGTCTGAAGTATCGTCCTTAAGTTTCTTTCATGCTCCTAAGGACTTCTTGAATACACCAAGATGTCATCAATAAACACAATCACGAACTGGTCCAAGTATTCCTTGAACACTCGATTTATCAAATCCATGAAAGTAGCTGGGGCATTGGTCAGACCAAAGGGCATTACAGTGAACTCATAATGGTCGTAACGCATACGAAAAGCCGTCTTTGGAATATCCTCCTTCTTAATCCTCAGTTGATGGTAACCCGTCCTCAGGTTAATCTTGGAAAATATCGACACTCCTTGTAACTGATCAAACAAGTCATCGATCCTGAACAAACGGATACTTGTTCTTGATCATTACTTGATTGAGTTGCCGATAGTCGATGCAAAGACACAACGAATCATCCTTCTTCCTTACAAACAGAACTGGTGCTCCCCAAGGCAATGTACTAGGACGTATAAATCCTTTATCCAACAACTCCTGCATCTGCACCTTCAGTTCCTTCAATTCTGACAAAGCCATACAGTAAGGAGTCTTAGAAATTGGCAACGTTATGTCTTTTCCAAGCATCTTTATATAAAAGGCTAGCCCTATAGTTGATGATCAAATTCCTTCTGATGACAAAAATATCCATCATTCTTCATCATGTCAACACTTAAATATTGGCGACAAAAATCTCATGCCATGGATTTAGATTTTTTCGACGAGTTTGAAATCTTTTGGAAAAATGATTTTCGGACAAGAAGAAAAAGAAATGAAATTCGGATGGGGAGCAAATTGGGAATTTGCTGCCCAAAAAGCTTCATTTTTAAGAAATTATACATTTAGAAGATATTTGGGAGACTATAGATAAGATTAGAATACTTTTGAGGCATACATGATGATGAGTATTTGAGATATTTCTCAAGAAACATTTTGTTCTTCTTAATTTTCTCTCTCTCCCCTCTTCTTCTCTCTCTCTCTCATGCAAACCCCTCCCCCTGGTGCAGCCGACCCTCCCCCTCTGCAGATTTTCTTCTGCCCATCCTTCCCCCTCACGCCTTCATCCCCTCCCTCCATTTTCTTTCTTTTCTCCACCGCTCGTTTCCCCTCAATCCATCGTCACACCAGCACCACCATCACCACCGCCCGCACCTCACGCCATCACCCCAACACATCCACCATCATCCCACCAGCTCCTTCATCATCCACCATCACCCCATCATCACGCCAGCTTCAGCATCCCAGCACTGCAACTCCACCTACCAACTCCTCACCACACCACCACCACTGGAACTCCACACCACCGCTAGAACTCAACACCCCCCCAAACGTCCAGCATCATCCGACGTCCAGCAAACCCCTATGTCCGCCACCACCGGCCCTAACTTCACCGAGCCATCCACCCGCTCACCACCGCTCACCACCCACAAGTTGAGCCTTCCCCCCTTCGCCGAGGGCTTGAAGGACCGCCACCACCACCATCGAGCCCCATTCGAGCCGCGTGTGCCACATCCTCGACGCCGTCACCGCGAGCCCGCCACCATCGAAAACCTGTGAGTTAACTTCCTAATCTTTGATTAGGCCGTTAATTGCATTTAGGGGGTGGTTAGATTAGTACTAATAGTGATTAGTCTTAGTTAAGCTTGGTTTAGTTTTAATTGAAATTAAGAATGGTTTAGGTTAAATTTAATTACGATTAGTTTAATTAATCGTGTTTAGATTAATTAATTGCGTTTAGCTTTATTAATCGTAATTTAATTAATTAATCGTAATTAGCGTAATTAGTAATGGATTAGGAGTTGTGCAGAATTTTACCATCGTTTTCTTGGATGAGATTATGCGTGATTTTGATGGGTTGTATGTACGGTATTATGCAATTGATTGCTCTATGGTAGTTATCGGTTATTATTACAAAAGACGGTTTTATGGGCAATTAAATAGAAAAAAATGAGGTGTTAGGTTTGGACGCCAAATTTTACGTGCTAGATAAAACAATGGGGTTTTAAAATAGAAGCGTGCAAAGTTTGACGAGTTGATTTCAAGTACGTGACCACATACGAATTTCTTTCCAAAAGTTTTAAAGAGAAAAAAAGGGGGGTTGCCCAAGATTATTTCCAAAAAGGGTGGTTGGGTAAGAAAATAGAAAAAAAAATGAGGTGTCGAGGACGTGGCAAAACATTAGGGCGTACCTTGGATCCTTATTGCCAAACAAAAATATTTTTTGAACAAGGTCAATTTCAGTCTAAGTCCTCTAAGGTCTAAAACCAGTCTCTAGCGGAGTCGCCAAGCTGTCGTGACCTATCTCTTGAGGAAGGGAATAGGTTTAAAGGTATTGTCTAAATGACGGACCTAAAATTCATGATTAGGCATGGGCTCTCCCAAGCCCATACCTCACGCGACATAGGGGCGTTTTTAAGAATTTCGCAATAAGGAGTCACCACTAGCTTATTGGGGTCGGCTAGAAACCAAGTGAGGTATGGGAGTGTATCTCACTTTCTACACAACTAGAGAATCTAGGATCAATGACTTGATTATACTAATAAACTAATTAGTGTCATTTCGGTACCTAATCTTATTCATTTTATAAGGGTCCTCTCACCTTGTGATTTTAGTGCGGCAGCAAATGTGGGCAATTCTACATCTCCAAAACTATGTCTCAAACCAAGGACTGAAAGATTAGTTGGTGACCTATTCATTTAGGACTCCGTTATTCATCGTGCATATGTAGCTAGGTTTAATTCAGGAACTGGGAGATCTCCTTTCATTTTTAGTAAACATTATTTGACCTATGGTCTCTGAATGTAACATGGTTTGCACTTCTGTTTGACTAGGGAAGTGGCTGTCGATCAATACACAGCTTTTGATTAAAAAACATGCAGCACACTGAAAGTGGCGGCACCGCAATGAGCAAGTAAGCTAGGAGTGGCTGTAATACCAAGATTAGAATGTTTGTCAAGTTATTCCTCCTTATAATGCAACTACTCGCAGCTAGACGCTGTCTTGACCCATTTGCTTTCGTCTCTAATCCCTTCCCTGTTCTTCTCTTCCTCTACTGATTTTGGCTTGGGTTTATCCTCCAAGTATTTCTCTGTCAATAATGCTCGAGATGCATTTTGCGGCTTAATTTTGTTGTAAATAAAGCCGACTTCATTTCATGACACTTGGATGCATACGAGAATGAAACTGCATAAGATAAACATGATTGCAAGTATTTTCTTCTGGACCAGTGACAGTGGCTTGGAGTTACAGTTCTCCAACAGTAGAAAAGTGGTCTCACATCCTTAGGAGAATGGAAGTGAAACTTGCGTAATGTTTACAAGTATAGGATCTCTTAATTGCGACGTCGGACACACGGAATCACATCCCCGGTAGTAAGACTAACTCTACTACACCATTGCTGTTGTGCTGTTCGCGGTTTGCAGATGCTGCGTCAGCTGCTAAAAGGAACCGCAAAAAATCCGCACTCGCCTCATATCCTTTCCCCGCCAATTTACACCTTTGTCCCTCCTCCGTCGTAAAGAGGAGTGTTCCTATAGTGACATTGATTTTTATACAGTCGGTCTATAATTTAAGTATTTCTTGGTCTAAATTTAAGTATTTAAATAAGTAGGATATAAAAATTTGAATAGAATTACATTCGAATAATCTACGAAATTGATATGCTATTGAATGACGCGGAGGATTCACTCAATTATCATAATAAGTTATACTTACTTAGCCACTACTTGACATAACACTATTTATGAAGAAAATAAAACGGTGTATATTCTAATTTAGTCAAGTATTTAAGAGGGAAGTCGCTGCTGTATATTCTTCAATGGGCCTATGGTTATTGTCCAAAAAGATGTACCAAAATTAACATGTAAAGTCACTAGACCTTTCAATAATTTGTAATATATCGAAATTTTACTTTTCATTTGTTTAAGTGACTTGTAGAAAAAGCTTTGAGTGTATAAAAGTGCCTTCTAAGAAAGGGGCATGCAAAAAAAAAATCCCTAAATTTTTATTTAACGTTCAATTCGATTCTTAAATTTCAATTTAAGTCAAATTGATCCACACGCTCTTTA
>CM024639.1:14935607-15000064 GCA_014182715.1 Eucalyptus cloeziana | reverse complement strand
ATAACTACAGCTACTTGACCCAAAAGAAAACAATGAAGACAAAAACCCACATTACTTCTCCTTGTATACGCCCCAACCCATCAGATTGATCCATCAAAAGAAAAAAAAAATACCATATGCAGAGATTTGAAGGAAGAACCATGGTCATACCACAATCACATAGCAGAAGTCGGTGATTCAAAGACGAAGCCCGTATCCCCAAAGTTCCCGTGGAAATCTCTCGATTCCACACTCTTTTGGATTGAGCTACAGCAATTCTGACTGCCGCATCGAAAGCCCCACCGTTTATTGTCGATATGACTCTAGTGACCCTCCCACACCTCATATGGTCAATAAAAGTACTAACATACAAATACTCAACATCTCTGTCGAGGATCGTGAGATGCGAGTAGCCGTGGACAGGTCGAAATTGCTATACCTCTTCAGCGCAAGACTTCGTCACACGAGGATTTATCACTAAATCGTCTCATGTAAGTGGCTATGACTTATGGCCATTTAATTGTCTCATTGTGCCCAATGAAAATATATTTTTTTTCTCTCATTTATATAAGAGATATAAGATATCATTTTAAAAAAATGTTTTCTAAATCGTTCATTTTTCGCGAAATAAAGAAAGTCTTGGTGTGAGGCTTTTCTTTTCAATTACAAAACTCACTGTGAGTTCTGCCAAAGAAGTTAACATATCCTCGTACATTAGGTTATTATTACGAATTATAAGATCATGTGATCAAATACTAAACTTCTTTATATTTGTATTGTTATGATTATGGTACGAATTTTTTGAGCCCACGAATGAGACTCCAGTTGAATCGCTGGGAAGCCCGATCATCATTGAAGGAAAGTTAGAGAATTGGACTTACGGGACATCTAAAGCTGGTTCGATGCGAGACACATGCATGTCGTTTACCCAAACCCCCATCGTTTCCATGCGAAAAATGAAAATATTACTAAATTATGACCCCCTGCCTAAAATGAAGGATAGGCTTTTTGGTGTTCTCGGCATTTTCGGCGAAATTGAATCTTGGTGAAGTGAAGTCCAACCTAGACCAGCTTCTTCGTACTTAATTATATGCATAGAACATATTCTTATTTGTCATGCATCATTATGAAGTATACAGCCCTACAAAGGGTATACATTGGTCAAATCTAATTTCGAATGATATATAGAGTTAATTAGGAGTATGATCCAGGCGTGATAGGACGTTCCTCAAAATTATGAAGATGTAACAAAATATTTACAACACGGGTACTAGATTAAAAGAAAAATAAAATTCTTTGTGATGATATTTCTCCGCAAATGCGTATCAACCGCAATCCATATTAATTAGAAATCCTAGCCCAAAAAAAAAAAAAATTCCACATGTGACATATCTTTTCTTAATTTAAAAGTATATAATGGAATCTTATTTTGAAATCTTAATTTTGCAATGCAAAAAATTGAAAAAGTTAATATTTTACCTCTTTGAAGCTAGTTGATAATTATTTCGACACTACCCATTATTCTTCTCTAGAGTGCATTTATATAGTCTAATAACAGAAAAATACAATTTTTTTGAGTCTAAATCCATGCACCTTGAAACACATTTTCATGAAGACAATCATCAGCTCAAACCAGTCTAATATTGTTGATTTTTCTTCTTTCTCATTCTCCTGTTTTGGGGTGTGATCTCTCCTGCTCTGCATACGCTTTCTCTTGTTTTGCTTGACTTCTCAAGTCTTGGCGATATAATGACAGCGGCCAGCATCATTGATACTTTCTATCAACGATGCTGTCGAAGTTGGCGGGCAATAACAAATCCCGATTTGACGTATTGTCGTGCATGAGAAGTTGTTGAGGAAACCGGCCCCATTGACTTGGCATTTACCGGAAACTTTACAGGTGACCCTCAATAAATTTCTAAAATCAATTTCGGACTCCCGAAGTCCTTTTTGACTTAGCAATGATCAATCTCGGACCATATATGTGGTTTTATATAAAAAGGCCATTTTACTTCTATTTATGCGTATGCCCTCGATCCTATCAAGTTAGTTTATCAAAAGACATTTGTAAGAGTTTGAAGAACCATGTTCATCCATGAGCTTCTCTCGAGAGTTGTCGTGCTTGGGACCATCGTATTGGGTGCATACCACATCCACATAGCAGAAGCTGATGATTCAATGACGAAGCCCGGATGCCGAAGCACTTGTGGAAACCTCTCGATTCCATATCCCTTCAGATCGAGCGACAGTGAATCCCACTGCGGCATTGGACCTTCCTCTTTTAGAGTTGATTGTGATGACTCTGCTAACCCTCCAACGCCTTATCTGGGTAATAAAGGAAGTACCTTGGAAATACTCAACATCTCTCTCGAGGATCACGAGATGCGGGTAGCTGTGTGGATCGGCCGAGACTGCTATAACTCTTCAGGGTACGAGGCCACTCTAAGCAACTTTCCCACACTCACCCTCGCAAAATTCCCCGTATCCAACACCAAGAACAAGTTCATAGCTGTCGGTTGCGATACGTATGCGACCTTCAAAGACCACCAGGGCAATTTCGCCTTTGGATGTATATCGATGTGCAATGACATTTCTGAAGTGATTAATGGCTCATGCTCAGGCATCGGTTGCTGCGAGACGAGCATACCTAGGAAGTCGTTCGACTACAGTATCTCCATTTATAGCTATAGCAACCATACAGTAGTCTTGGATTTCAATCCTTGCAGCTATGCTTTTGTTGCGGGGAATGGTTTCTACAACTTCAGTTCTGATGATCTTTCGGGACTTGAACTTGAGAAGGTTCCCTTGGTTCTCGACTGGGCAATAGGCGACAAAAATTGCGAGGACGCCAAGAGCAGTGGGAACTACACGTGCACCGTGAATACCCATTGTACCGATGCTGAAAATGGAGTGGGGTACAAGTGCACTTGTTGAGAAGGTTTCCGCGGCAATCCGTATCTCACGAATGGTTGTCAAGGTATTTTCAAATTGAAGTTCTTTACTTTGTCCTTACTACTGATATACCCCGAGAAAGATTAAACGTAACTTATTGTCATCCTTTCAATTTCTTCTCAAGTTCATTGCTTTGGATATGTGTGTGTTTTTTTTGTAGATATTGATGAATGTGCTGATCCAAATAAGAACCAGTGCAGCAGAATTTGCTATAACTTTGATGGGAGTTATAATTGTTCATGCCCCAAGGGTTATCATGGCGATGGCAGGAAGGATGGGCAAGGATGCACTACTAATGCTAATCCATCACATTTGGTGCATTTACTTGTTGGTATTGGTATGTTCTTTTATTTTACTTGGGTGTCTGTCTCAAATAGCACTATTTTAATCAGCTGATTTTGATGATGAACTGATCTCTCTGTCACAATAAAGAGAACTCAAAACTCAACAGAAAAATTTCAAATAAATAATAAAAAAAAGAAAGTACTTGAAGAAAGAAACTAAACCCATAGAGAGAGCTGGCTACAAATAGAGAAAAAGAAAATGAGGGGAGAGAATGGTGATGCAGACGACCATATACCTCGGTGGTTCCTTTTGCCGCCTAGGGAGTGCGATAGTGGTTTCATGACCTCAAATCTAGAGAGAGAGAGAGAGTCCTTCGACGATGTTCCCTGAGAGTTGCAACCACCTAGGAAGCATCGACACTTTCCGAAAGCCTTCGTGTCGTGTCGGACACTTCGACACATGTCCGACACTCTCAGACACTCTTCAACACTTACGTCGGCATGTGTTAGAAAATCCGATACTTGGCTAATTTTTCCGAGACTCTTTGGCACTCGAGTCGAATTTCAACATGCGTAGTTAATTTTAAAAATTTTCAATAAATAAAAATCAATAATAAAAATAACAAATTAGGAAAAGAAGAAAAATCTAATATTTTATTCTCTTCTCTTTTGACTCTAACTTTCCTTGATACACAATTTACCCTTAAGATTTTCTTCTTCTTTTTTTTTTTTGACACGTCGACACCCAAGTCTAGAACGTGAATTACTTGTTTTTGTTTTTCCAAATTTTATGGATTGAGTTGAATTTGTCAAATTGAAACAATGAAAGATATTAATAAATTGTGGATAATGTTTTTAGTGTAAACTTATTATATGATTCTTTTATTATTTATTTATTTATGACTTTGAATCATATTAATTTGATTTAAATAATCATAAGAATAATAATTTGTTATTTATATATAAATAATTTATTATTTATATATAAAATATACATTTAATATACAATGTGTTTGTCGGAATTCTCTATTTTTTTTTTTTAGAAACGACATGTTGGCGTATCGTGCCATGTTGTGTCGCGTGTCACGTGTCGGTGTCAGTGCTACTTAGACAACCACTATGGGGTGGTCTCTTGACAGCAGTAAGTGGCGACGCCAATGGCATTTATGGCAGCACAGGCTCAGATCGAAAAGGAACATTTAATTACTAATATTTTTTATTTTATTTTATTTTGTGCAATCCAGGTATGTCCCATTTCCTTGGTCCGGTGTAATTGTCCAATTTTCTCTTATCCGTCCTCTTTATGTCGTTTTTATCTTCTTACAATCATGAATTGTGCTTATAGATTTATTTTTATTTTTTTTAAAACTTGACATTATCGGGAGAATGGGGATGGGATAAAGAAACTTGTCCTGCATGAGGCATGAGGTGCGTATGGACATCCCTACTAGTTTTAAGTTACGGATGGGGGGCGTAAACCCCGCCCCTCCTCATTGCATTCCCCAAGTACATGCGCAATTGCTTCTTTTTTGGGGTCCCCATTTCTCAAATGAAGTAAGCGGTAAAATTAAGAAGGTGATTTTTTTTTTTTTTTTTGTGGGTTGAAAGAAGGCGATTGAATTGTGGATTTGCATGTGCTTATGTTTTTATTTTTTTTGAAAAATTATCCAAAAAGTCCTAAAATTATTCTACGGCGATCAATTCAGCTCTAAATCTTTTAATTGTGCTAATTTATTCCTAAACATTTTGATAATTTATCAATTTATTCCTAAATATTTTAATTATGTCAATTCAATCTTAAAACTTTTGATGATTTGCCAATTTAGTCTTTTTGGCCAATGATGTGGACAATTTTTTCTTTTAACTTTTTTTAACTTTTTCTTTTTCTCTCTTTTTCTTTTTCCCATTTTCCCTCCATCGGCCATTGTCAAGCCTTGGTGATGGTTGGCGAAGGTCGTCGGCCTCGGGCGGCGTAGCCTAGGCCTGGCTTGCAAGGGTTGCCCTTGGCGACCTAGGCATAGGCATCCCTCACCTGAGGCTAGCAACTGCAGCCCTCGCCCGAGGTGGATAAAAGAGAAAAGGAAAAATTAAAAAATAAAAATAAAATGAAAGCAAAAAAAAAAACATAAAATTTTATAAAAAAAAAAAAAAGAAGTAAAAATTGTCCACATTAGCACGGGTCGTGCAACGTAGGATGGTTAGTGATTTTTCGGCCAAAATTGACAGGAATGACTAAATTGACAAATCGGTAAAAAGTTTAAGACTAAATTGGCAATCATCAAAATGTTTAGAACTAAATTGGAATAATTGAAAGGTTTATAACTAAATTAACTGTCTTTTAATAAATTTAGAATTTCTTGGATAATCTTATTTGTAATTTCATAGTCTATGCTTTTAACAATTTGATTGTATCTTTGTTTCTTACCCATAAATGATGCATAATATTTCCAAATTATTTTGTTGAGCTAAGCCTTCTTTTTGTCTCTCTCTTTTCAAAGCTTAAAAGCACCTGTTAAAATAGTGGAAGCTAATTTGTTGACGATGACGTAGCAATTCCTGTTGACTTTTTTGGACACAGGGGCAGGCGCGGGTGCCGGAGCCATAATGTTGCTTTTGCTTTGTTGGTGGTTGGACAAATACATCAAAAGAAGGCGTGAGGCAAAGCTCAAACAAAAATTCTTTGAACGTAACGGCGGATTTTTGTTGCAACAACGCCTAACTTCTATTGAAGACAATCATGTGGAGAAAGGCAAGTTATTCACCTCAACGGTGTTAGACACGGCTACGGATCATTTCAATAAGAATCGAATATTGGGTCAAGGTGGTCAAGGAACTGTTTACAAGGGAATGTTGATAGACGGAACGGTAATTGCGGTCAAGAAATCCAAAGTTATTGATGCAGGACTAGTTGAACAGTTCGTCAATGAAATCGTTATTCTCTCTGAAATCAATCATAGAAATGTGGTCAAGCTATTAGGATTCTGTTTGGAGAGTGAAGTCCCTCTTCTGGTTTATGAATTTGTCCCCAATGGAACTCTCTACCGCTATCTTCATGATCCAGATGAAGAATTTCCCATCTCGTGGGAAATGCGATTAAGAATTGCCAATGAAGTTGCCACGGCTTTTTCATATTTGCACTTTGATGCAGCAGTACCGATTTATCATCGTGATATCAAGTCATCAAATATACTTTTGGATGAAAAATATCGAGCCAAAGTGACGGATTTTGGAGCTTCCAAATTGATTCCCATCGACCAAACACACTTGACCACAATGGTGCGAGGAACCATCGGATACTTGGACCCTGAGTACTACCAAACAAGTCAATTTACGGACAAGAGTGATGTCTATAGCTTTGGGGTTGTCCTTGTCGAGCTACTAACTGGAGAACGACCAATTTCTCAACAAAGGGCAGAAGAGGATAGAAATCTAGTCTCATACTTCATCATTTCAATGGAGGAGAATCGCTTGTTCGATGTTCTTGATAAGGAGGTATTAGACCATGGTAAGAACGAAGAAATTATTGCAGTGTCCAACTTGGCAAAACGATGCTTAAGACTTCATGGAAGGTATAGGCCTACAATGAAGGAAGTGGTGATGGAATTGGAGCGAGTACGATCACTACGAAATCCCATGGTCGCCCCGCAAAATGAAGAAGAGATCGATCGCATTAGAATTGGATCTATCTATGCTTCGAGTGTGATTCCCATGTCAATGCAATTGGATGCAGAAGTAGAGCTGACGTCAATGGAGGAGGATCAATCACTCTTATCATCGAGATGAAGATGCATTCAGTTGTCTCAATCCAAATTTCTATGATATGAGACATCGCAATCTCTTTATTTGTCTTTTTACGCGAGTTGCAAAATAATGTTGATGAAGTGCCCAAAAACAATATACTAGATTCATGAACCCTTTTGATTTACTTTTTGTATATCTAGTATCCGTGATGACTATATTATCTCTTCTTGATTTCTTGTTAATTTGCTTTAGCTTTTCACTAGGGTTTACTATTATATCAAGAAAATAGCTCCTTACCAAAATAGTAATACCCCAAATTAGTTGTTTTAGAAATATTATGTGGATGCTTTATCAGCCATGTACTTCAATCTTGAGATATCGGTATCTTTCCACGTATATGTGCTTCCCATTTCTTCGTATTGTATCAATAATTACTTTCCATTGATTGATAATCCTAATATTTTGCAATAAGGCGATTTAAACCAAAAAAAAAAAACAATATTTCTAATGTCGGTTTCTATATAAACGCGAGGTCTATGCACTTTTACTGGTCTATGTGAATCAATGAGCTTAAGGAATATGTTTATATTGGTTTTACAGAGGAAAATGTTGATGCGATTATTTCAACAATTGTACTTCATACTACTTCAACTGATTTCTTTCGTCTACTTGTTGTACTTCGCTGCTCCCCAACTCAATTCCATTGGTCTTGTAATATGTATTATCTTATGCTTATTAATAGCTAAGTTTATTTCTAATAAAAAAGAACATATTGTATATTGAAAGTACTTTACATGTGCTAATTACCTACTCCATCAACGAGCTCAAGTACCCTAGTGCATGTCCGCTATTGAATTTATGAATAGATTCTCTCATTTTAATGCATCCATAGTGATTCGATTAGATTATACCAAACACAAAATTGACACATATATTTCTTTTATTTCTTTTACTTTTACGATGATTCTCATATACTTATGGGGTAAGCTCAATAGATCATATACATAAATGTGAATCAAGTTTATAAGTGATGTTCTCATCATATTTTATCCAAAATTTATATTAGGTTGGGAACTATACATAAGTTCAAGAGACATAGTGTACCTGTGCCTTGCGTTCCGATATCCACATGTTGTATTGATTATAAGTTTTTCAAAATTGTTGAACTATTTAAGTTTCATATTGGGTCTCAACGTTAGATATGTGCAAAATTATTTAAGTGCAAATATCTACACATTGCATTACAACAGATCTATTGTTATCCATATTAAGCTTGTAATGGGCAAATTGTGTTCAGTAAGAGCTCTAAAAAAAGTTTTGAACTATAGTTTCATATTAGGTCTCCACGCATATATGCATGAATTTTTTTAGTGCAAAATATAATATGTATGAATATTCTAAGTACAAAATGTAACAAGAACTAAAAGCTATATTGCAAAAAAAAAAAAGAAAAGAAATTGTGGCATCCCAAAATTCAGGGCAACCTCTAGATGTTTAAAAGTCTAAGATAGGTATTAAAAATTTGCCTTTGGTTTATGCCTTAACTATTGACTTACTTTTAAGGCCGAGTGCTGTGCATCTTGTGTACACGAGGTATTAAAAATTATCAGTATAGGAAGAGTTGATAAGGAAAATTTATTCTTGGCCATATGAAATTGGAAATTTGAAATTTACTAAGAGAGGGAATTAAGAGGAATTGTTAAAAAGTAAAAATTTGAAATTTAATTAAGGATTGAACTTTAGGCCCATGGGTATTGGGCCTAAAGTGGGCCAAATTGGCTAGGCCCATGAAGCCCATGATGGGCCGTCAACCGTGCGAAGGAGGGGGAGGGGGGTCGGTTTGCATGTCCTCCCCCATTTGTCCCAAACCCTCCTGCCAAATGTCCCTCATGCACCCCTCAATCATTGCTAATGATGGCTTTGTGGGGGAATTAAAGAAAAGAGAGTGGCCGGTTGAGGGGCTGTCACCCAAGCCAAGAGAGAGAGAGAGAGAGAGAGAGAGAGAGTTGCGAGAGAGAGAGGAACCGAGAGAGGAGGAAGGAGCCGCTCGCCCGCCCGTCGTCCGTCCGTCCGCTCCATCGCGTCCGTGTGCCGTCGTTTGTTCGATTTTGAGGCAAGTTAGGATCCAATTTCTACTCTTGCATGTGTGTCTTGCATGTGTGGTTGAAATGGTGTTGAATCTTGGGTGTTTAGAGGTAAGGAACCGAAGCTAGTGTGGTTTGTTCTTGAAAAAGCTTGCTGATTTCGTGTATACTGCCTGACCCAGAAACTTGTAGAGGCTTGCATGCATGTTTCGAGTTGGATTTCGACTTCGACTCCTTCATGAAAGTTGTTGACAACATCTCAAAGTATAACATACTAAAATTTGGGACAAAACGGTTGAGTTTTAAGGGGAAAAACCCTCCTCCTACGAAGACACTAGATCTGGAACTGCTTTGCTGACCTTTTGGTAGTTTTGTGGGTTGCATGTTGCTTTTTACCGAGAATTCCTCTTCGACTTCTTCACGAAACTTATAGAGAACATCCTAAGGACTAACATACTCAAATTTCAGGTAAAATGAGCAAGTGTAGCCTAGTGAATCGACTTTCTCTTGAAGACGGTAAATCTGGAAATACGGTACTGGACACCCGAGACTTCTTGGACCCATATGGTGACTATTCTTTGGAAATTTCACTTATATCACTTAATGAAAGTTGTAGGGGACCTCTTGAGGCAAAACATATCAAAATTTCAAAAGAAACGAAGAAGGATAAGTAGGTAAAAACTCGATATTTCGGAGATAGGTATACTGGACGTTTCGGTGCTAGAGCCAGGAGATTCGGACGTCTATAGAAAATTATCTAGAACGAATCTGGCCTAGATGTCTTCATGAAAAATATGCTTTAGGGTCTTGACTATAACCTGGTAAAATTTCATATATTCTGGAGGTCATCCGGGTATTTTAATTGAAATATTTCAAGAACTGCGCAATCTGATCTTAACCGAAATTACATGCTGTATTTGTGTGTGAATTATATCTTCTTGTGTGAAACTCTTTTAGGCATGTGTTCTTCATGAAATTGTTACCTTGTTGTCTTTTCTATCACATGTCCTGATTTTATGATTTTTGAGAATCATATGGACTTTTAATTTAAATGTTTTCTAAAATGGTACAAGCTGGAATTTAGTAAACTTCAAAAAGGCATGATATATGGACTATTCTAAATTGTATGGACTCCATGTATTGTTCTGTTATGAATAATGGTGTCTTGCTGCATGTATGATGATGATTGGAAATGCATATATGAATAAAAAGATGAAAATGATCTTGATTGCCATCACATCACGTGCCATGTTAAAATTTAATTATAATTGAAGATGTGAATTAAGATAAGTGAGAAGGCCGTTGGAGGTGTGAGCCGACGATGCCCCAAGAGTGTCGGGATGCCTGGCTAGAAGGGTATGGCCGGTTGCTCGGTGGCCTTAAATGGCCGGATACTGGAGGGTCCTCGGGAGTTTCGAGATGCCCGGAGAGTGGGGAGCCGAAGCTCGGCAGGTATTGTGCCGGGGGATGCCTCATGATGCCAGTTGGGGTACGAGATGCCTGGCGAGTATTGTGCCGGATGCCCGGCAGTATTATGCGGATGGTTCTCGCGATGCCAGGTGGGGTGCGAGTGATAAATGTGGAATGCAAACATTGGTCCCAGGAAAGAGAAATGTGGCGGCCCAAAATGAAAGAATGAAATTGGGAAATTGGAATTGAATTATGCATGATGGTATATGTATGGCATGATGATGATGAGTGCATGTGATATGATGATGGTGAGTGCATGGATGTATGTGCACCTATGGCATGATGGCACATGTGATATGATGATGACGAGTGCATGGATGCATGATGATGGTGATGACTGTATGATGATGTACGTACGTGAGATATGATGACATGTGCATGATATCAAGGTAAATTGTGCATGGATACTTGAATGACATGTGTTATGCTATGATTGCGATGATTGTATTGTATGATGCATTGAGTGGTTTATTAGTCCTTTACCTGCTGAGTGGTTGTACTCACTCCTTTGGGGACCAACATTTTAGATTAGAGAGATGCCTCTCCCTCTAGTCCCGCGTGGTACTTTTTACGGCCTTCCCTCGGATGTGGAGGTCGAGTGCATGGAGCACATCTGCGTCACCATCCCTAGGTTGGTGTTTATTCGGGTTAGGGTGTTGGTGATGTATGACGTGGGCCTGGCTGGGGGCCCAGTCATCCAGGAGTTTTTGTCCGTCTATATGCGTCGTGACGGAGTGATGATGGGGATGCTGCCACCGCCACCGCCCGATGCACCAGATTGGGTGTGATAGCCCACGTGAGGAGAGGGAGCTGACTCTTTTTGGAGAATAGCCGACACTTGTAGATGGAAGGTTATACACATTTGATATAGGGGGGTCGACGATCTCTTTTGAGATGTAGCCAAGCATAGTCAAAATTCTTGGTTTCCTTTTTGGTTATACCGACCCAAGATGTCCATCTTGAAATATGTAAATAAAAGTGGTTCGGCTTTATGTTTTCCTTCAAGGTGTAGTTGGTGTGCATTGTATCGTTGTTTAGAGAGTAGAGGGATGGTGAGACTCGTCTCCAACTTTCGCTATGAGCTGCACTAAACTCCCTTTAAAAAAAAAAATGTCTATGAACCTCGATCCTTCTTTACAACTTCCCTGTTTGCAAAGACTAGTAACTAGTATTGCACTAGGTAGAACGTTTGGTATCTGTGGCGACTCGAACAGATCGAGGGCCGTTCGGGGGTGCCATAGAAATGGTGCAACTTCCCTAGAAAGACATATGTAGATTGGCATATGATGTTGAAAATAAAGATAAAAATTTGTCAAAAAAACGTCTCATAGTTGAGGACAACTACCAAGTCAAGGGTTCATCACGTTTCGGCGCGGCAAAGGTTTCATTGAAACCTCTACTTGACATATACCTATCTATTTATCTATTTAAGCTGTCGTATATGAATGCAAGTGAGTACTAAATCAACCCAAAAAAAGAGAAGGCAAAGTCACTTGTGTTGACACCTAATTTGTATTTTCAAGCACATATATTTAAAATAATAATAATAATAATAATAATAATAATAATAATAATAATAATAATAATAATAATAATAACAATAATAATAATTAATAAAGGGCCTTAGGGGTCGGGTCGGATCCGGCCTTAGGCCCGGCCCACCCCTTTTCCTTTTCTTTCCCCACACTAGGCCCAACCCAGCTTTCTCTTTTCCTTTGTGCGGCCTAGCCTCCTCTTCCCTTCGGCCCAACCCGCACCCCTGCCTTTCTTCCTCTAGCCATCTTTCACACGAGGAACCTGCGAAGAAAAAGGCAGCCGCCAGAGTAGAAAGGCACCGCTGCGGGGACAGTAGGATCGCGTGGGGGGCAGGTGGGCAGTGCGATCCGGAGGTCAGAGCAAGTCGGTAGAGAGCTTATTGGTCAGACGAAGTCACGCGGGCGAGCCAAGCAAACAAAAGGAAAAGGAAAAGGGACAGCAGAGGGAAGAGGAGGAAGGGGGACAGAACAGGACGAGAAAAAACAAAACAGAGGACTAAGAGAGAGAAACGGGAGAGAGGAACAACTAGTGGAGAAGAAGCCCAGGAGAAGGAGTCTTCGGGACACTGTTACTACCGCCAACGAGCCGCCCAATCGATGCCAATCACCGCCGTCTTCCCCTGAACCCAGGTTGGCCTTTTATCGAACACTTGGCGTGCGACTTTTGAAATCGAGCCGGCCGGAGCTCATTCCGTCCGTTTTGGGCGAGCTCCGGCCTCCATAAGTCCTCGGCTATGTCTCTGTTTGTTGTTAGTTACTTGCTGAGAATCCAAGGTCCACCTTGTGTGACATCTTGATTTTTGAGTTCTGTTTTCGATTGAATAAGCTGGGCTTTTCATCGATGTGCCGATAGTTCTTTTATCTGAGTTGGCCACTCACGAGATCACTAGCCTATCAGGTGAAACCGTTAGGGAATATAAACGCAATAGACTTGAGAATTCGACCAGGAATCGATTGCTCGACCGTGCTAATTTGCAAAGGTCACTACGGCACAGTTAAAAATCGATCAAAGATTGGAGATAGGTCGATTCGATAGAGGTGTGTGATTAAGTGTGGGTGAATCCACCAGATTACAAAATTCTCGTCGAACGGCACTAGACCGATTTTTCTATCATTTTAGTACCCTGTGCCCATATTTGAAATTTCAAGATTTTTACAACAACCGAGAGTTGCCAATGTGTCAAAGATATATATTGTGGCTTGAAAATAATCGACCACGGGTCAATTGCACAAAAAAATTCCTAAAAGCTACCGGTAGGCTAGATCAAGCTAAAATTGCGCCGGATTAAAATTAACCGCGAATTTAAACCCGATTTCAGAAATTGAAAGTTATGTCATGTCATGATTCATTTTAGGAACGTCGACTCATCCTCCGAAGATTTTTATGCAAACCGAGATTTTTGGCAAAAATTCAAAACAGGGCCAATTTTTACTGGGAAAATCAGAGGACCATTTTTTTTTCGCATTTTTGGGATTCAAGTTGGACAAATCGACGGGAAAAAAATCCTAAGAGGGACGATGGCATCTTAGCTGAATTTATAGGGATTGAATTGAGTTTAATCGAGGGAGAATTGAAGAGGAATTTAAGTGGATTTGGGGGAAATGGGTCCAAAATTCGTAGGCCATGGGGGACTCAACATTTTGGACCATTTGGGAAGTGTGTGGGGGGAAGATTGAAGGCTCAAATTGGGCCTTGGATGACAGCCAATGTGGTGGGGCATGCAATGAGTCAAATGGATAGAAGGCATCGACTTTTGAGGCCAAATGGTGGTCCTTCTTCAGCCATCTTCTTCTTATTCCCTTGGCCTCACTTTATCCATGGTTGAGGCATTTGAGAGCTTGAGAGAACCAGAGAAACCAGCCCTCACATCTCTCTCTCTCTCTCTCTCTCTCCCCTCTTTAGCTAAAGCAAATTCGCAGCCCTCTCTCCCCTATTTTCCTTTCCTTCCTATTTATGCTCCAGCTGACCTTCCTCCAAAAACAGGAGTTAATAATTGCCTTTTCGTTCGAATCAGCGTTCATGCCACCAACCATTGTCTTCAAATGGCCTAGATTGTACGCCGAATGACCCGTCGGCCAGCCAAAAGCCGTCACTTGCAGTACCGCCTGGTAGCTCGCCCGAGTGCATTATTTCACCTTTGCAGTCTATTTTCTCCCATTCCGACCAAGCCTCCACCCAGCCCAACCACCGGCAAGTCCCCCTCGACCCCCAGGTGCCGCCGGTTGCTGGCCAAACCCTCGTCGGAGCTCCGGCCAAGCCATTCAGCCTCTCTCCTCCTCTGGCAGTGTGATTTTTCAGAGTTGCAGTAGGAGGCAGTGTTTGTTGCTATTGTTTCAACCCCGGGACTACCTTGGATCGTCGTGGTTGAGGTCCTCGAGCATAGCCTCCATCGTTGCCGTCGTGTCCGTGTCTCCGGCCCGTTTAACGAGTAAGTTTAGCTCCAAATCCTTCGATTAGTTCCTAAACTTGCTTAAAGTTAGTTTAATTAGTGCTAATTCTAGTTTATGAGGTTTAATTAAGTTATATTAGCTCTAAGATAGGTGGTTAGATGGATGGTTAAGATTAGTTTAGCTTAATCTTGCTTTTATTTGCTTAATGTGGCTTATGTGGTTAATTAAGCATGTTTAGCTTTAATTGATTGGTTGTTTAATTTAATTATTGTGTTAATGATTTTTGGATTTAATTTATTAATTATTGAATTCTGAAATTCACTGTTCATGATGTATTGTTCACGAGTACTGTTCACACTGTACTATTCACATAATATTGTTCACGTGCACTGTTCATCCAAGAGTGAAAAATTACCTTGTTTCGTGTGTTTTGGTTTTATGAGGTGAATTAGATGTGTCATTGCATGAACATCCGCATGAATCGCGTGGAGTTCTATAAAGGGAAAATATGTTTTGTCCAAGGGACATTGGAAATGGACCGCCTTTAGGGAAAATGATTTGAAAGTGTATATGCAAGCGTGTGTGCATTGGCTAAATGCTCACCAATTAAAAGGTAGTCTTAGTTGTGTGCTTGCATGATTAAGAAGTGGGATCCGTAACCCAACGGGAGTTTAGGGGCGATGCGTAGTGGGTTGTGGTGGTATGCTTGCGTGATTAAAAGTTGAACCGTCATCCAACGGAAGTTTGGGGGCGATACCCGGCAGGAGTCGGAAGCCGGTCGCAGTAAATTCTAGACCGATGTCCCTTTTTGGGATACCGTCTAGGCAGAAGTTCTAGACGTTGCCGTGCCCAACGGGGGGGGACGAAGCCCGATTTTTATCGGTAGCCCGGCGGGAGTCGGATGATCGCTGACTAAAAAGTTGGCCATGGCCAGGAGGTCATAAATAAGTGGAACATGCATGAGTGTTGAGATGGTTAGGCCTTATTATGAGGTAAAATTGTATGGCACGATATAGAACTTGTCATAACGATTTTACCTTATAATCGGGACCCGTGTGATTAATCGATATGTGTTATATGGCACACTGATGTGCAAGAGCGTATGAGAATCATGGTATCATTTGTTTTGACTAAGCATGAATTCAGCACATTGTTTATGGTACGCAAGCATGAATCGATAACGTGCAGGGTGTGGCAATGGCCAGGTGAGAGATGCAACTTGTATGTGATTGATGAACTACATCATCTAATGGCCATATGCATTGCGTGTATTGTGCTGAGATTCAACGTGCAGGGTATGGCATATCGGGTAAGGTTGCATGCGAATCGACTATTTGATTGTGGGTTGTTAGTCATGGTTTTGTTTATGGGGTGGTTCTGGAGAGTACCCTGAGTTGAGTTGGTGTACTAATCGGGGTTTAGGGGGTGAACTTGCTGAGACATTGTCTCACGCTGTCGTGGGCTTATCTTTTCAGGTCCCTAGTGTGAAGAACTCAGAGCTTGAGGCGGAAGGGTCAAGAGCATGGATGGCTCAGTAGTTCTTTTTGGAGATAGACCTCTTGTACATAGACCTTAGAGTTGGCCTCCGTGTATAAACTAGCTTGTTTATGGAAAGTGTTTTGGTGAAAATGGTATCCTATTTTTCTATCTCATATTTGTGTTGTTTGGGGATTTTATTATACGTTTCCGCATGTGCAATTAAAAGAAATGATCAGCAACGCGTCCTGGGACGTTGCAAATTTTATCAACCATTGAGGGATGGGCACGCGCTCGAGGTTCAGGGCATGACATCCCCACCCAAAGTGGTATCAAAGCTGTTCAGTGTTTGGAGTGATAAGGTGCAATGGGTCTTGGGATAGTTAGTAGGAAAGGCCTCTTTATTATGCAGACGCCTGTGATTGACTGATTGATTGTTCGTGTGGATCGCTCAGTTTTCCTAATTCTATGTGGAATTGGAAAGCAGGTTCTATAGAGATCCTGTAGAATGAGCAATCCGGAGCTAAGGACTCCTCAAAAGAGGAGCGTTGCGTCAGCTTCTCGAGGTAGGTCGCCAACAAGGGTCGATACCCAAGGTGGTCATGGTAGAGTGCAGGCTTAGACCAGCGCAAACGGATTAGCGCCGCCATGGGTTGGTGCTGGTGTAGCTGCCCCTGGCGATCCTATAATTGAAGGGATCGTGCAGGCGCTAGAGACGCTTGGGAATTTGATGAAGCAATAAGTTCATAATCAAGCCATTGATATCGCTGCTACAGCCACACCTACTAAAGTCCAACCTGGGAATTTGATCGGGGAGAGACCGATGCACAAGTTAGTTGAGTAATTTCTGAAGTTGTAGTCGCCGAAGTTCACAAGAGCAAGTGATCCCGAGGCTGCAACCCTCTGGATCCAAGAATTGGAGAAGGCCTTTGCACTGCTTATGTGCATCGAGGCAAAAAAGGTTGTCCTTGTAGTATACCAGTTGCAGGGAAACACAAGTACTTGGTGGAGAGCCACCAGAGGGAGTGTGACCCTAGAAGGCGAGGTTTCAGTGTGGAATGCCTTCCTCGGAGCCTTTAATGGCAAATAATTTTCCAACAATGCCCGAGAGCAGAAAATGCAGGAATTTCAGCGCTTTCGTCAAGGTCTGATGACGATAAACCAGTATGAGACAAAGTTTGCCGAGCTGTCACAGTATGCCCCGAGACTAGTAGAAGATCTAGGGGACAGAGCTAGGAGGTTCAAGAATGGCCTCCTTCCGGAGTTGAAGAATCCACTAGTGCCGTTAGATCTAAAGAATTATAATGAGCTATATGGACGAGCCCAGTTGTTAGAGAGGAATCTGACGAACAAGCCACTGTATCTGAGTCGCAATTCGGGTCAAGCAGAAATGGTAATCGGTTCGGGAAGAGGCTGATGACTGGAGGAGAGTATCCCATTCGTCCTAACCGAAAGGGTGGAATCAGAAAGCCGGCACCCAACCTAAACGGCAGATGCCAAATTTGTAAAAAGAAGCATGGATTAACCCCGTGTCCTGGTAGAACGGGAGCATGTTACGGATGTAACCAGCACGGGCACTGGGTGAAGGACTATCCACACAGGTCCAGGGGAGCACAGGTACCACTACCGCAGATAGGATGCCACTAGGATGGCGAAGGAGATAGGAATGAATTGAGCCATGCACCAATCAAGGGAAGAATGTTTTTGGGATAATTTTATCAGAGTGACAAATCGGAATTTTGGTTAAGCTTATAGAATTTCAGTTTGTTGAAACGAAGTTGTAAAAAGGAGAAGCACTAGTTAGAGTGGTACTTGGCTATTTTTGCTTATGTATAACTTTGAGGTTGTAAATGGAAAATATTGGCTCAAGGAGCATCTTGTTGTAATGAATCGTTGTTATGCGATAACTCAGTTTAAACTATTAGCGGGAAAAAGTTTCGAGTTTGTCGAAAATCGAGGAGGATCCTCGTTTATTTTAATGTCGTCAATTAAAGCAACTGGTTATTGGATATGGGTTGTCGAGGTTATTTGGCAACAGTAGTGGATACGACGGTTGAGGAGCCGAAAATGGAGAGCATCGCCGTAGTACGGAAGTTTTCTAATGTGTTCCCTGAGGAACCATGAATTGTATGCCAAGTTCAGCAAGTGTGAGTTTTGGTTGACTCATGTTGCTTTCCTAGGTCACACGATTTCAAGCGAAGGAAACTCCGTAGACCCGACCAAGATTGAAGCAGTGATCAACTGGCCAAGACCGACTACCGTGACAAAGATCAGAAGTTTTTTGGGATTGGTAGGTCATTATAGAAGGTTCGTGGAAGGATTTTTAGCATTAGCTTCACCGTTAACTCGACTATTGAAAAAGGAAGAGAAGTTTGTGTGGACAGACAAGTGCAAGTGTAGTTTTCAAAAACTTAAGCAGAAGTTGACTACCACACCAGTGCTGACCATACCATCCGGTCCTGGAGGATACGAGATCTATAGTGATGCGTCGTTTAGAGGACTAGGTTGCGTGTTAATGCATCGTGGCAAAGTTATTGCATACGCGTCCCGTCAGTTGAGACCTCACGAGCTGAATTATCCAATGCATGACTTAGAACTCGTAGCAATTATTTTCACTCTGAAGCTTTGGAGACATTATTTGTGCAGAGAAAGATTCCAAATCTTCACAAAACATCAAAGTCTCAAGTACATATTCTCTCATAAGAAGTTGAATATGAGACAGCGTCGCTGGATGGAACTCCTAAAAGACTATGATTATGATATTCTGTATCATCTCGAAAGGCGAACAAGGTCACAAATGTGTTGAGTCGGAAGTCTTTAGTTGCACATATGATGGTTAAGGAATGGATTTTACTCGAGAGAGTTCGAGATTCGGTTTTCAAGTTTGAGGTAGGCCACATTTCGAATCTTATGGCTACCCTCGAAATTGACCTGGAAGTGCAAGTCAGAATCAAGACGCTTTAGTTGACAAACCCAGAGATTTAGAAAATCCTGCAAGAGGATACCGAAAAGAGAAAGGCTGATTTTCAAATTTTTGATGATGGAACACGAAGGTTCAGAGGATAATTGTGTGTACCTGACGATGCAGAGCTTAAAGAGGAGATCTTGTCAGAAGCTCATCCTAACAGTTACAGCATTCATCCAGGCAGTACGAAAATGTATCAGAATCTACGTCAACATTATTGGTGGACTAGTATGAATGCGGATATCACCAAGAATGTCGCCAAATGTCTGACGTGTCGGTGGTGAAGGAACATCATTGTAAGCCAGGAGGACTTCTGCAACCTCGCGAGATTCCCAAGTGGAAACGGGAACACATCACAATAGATTTTGTAATGGGCTTACCAAGGAGTTAGATGGGTAATGATTCCATTTAGGTCGTGATCGACAGACTAATGAAGTCAGCTCACTTCATCGTCGTACAAAAGGACCTTGATTTGGACAGATATGCAACATTATACCTGCGTCAAATAGTTCGTCTGCATGGAGTGCCAATGACGATTACGTTTGAAAGAGACCCAAGGTTTACGGCTGTCTTTTGGAAAAGTTTACAGACTGCCTTGGGAACGAAGCTGCAATTCAGTAAGGCTTACCATCTGTAAACAAATGGCAAGTCTGAAAGGATGATTCAGACTCTCGAGGACATGTGAGAGCGGGTATGCTAGACTTCAAGGGAAGCCGGGAGGAACAACTTCATCTAGTTGAGTTCGTCTACAACAACAGTTATCAACAGATCGTTCAAATGGCACCATTTGAATCGTTATATAGTAGAGATTGTAGAACTCTAGTGTGTTGGGATGAAGTCGGAGAACGGAAGATCACAGGCCCAGAGTTAGTTCAGCAGTCGGTGGATGCAGTAGCAGTTATCAGAGATAGATTAAAGGTCGGTTCAGATTGTAGATCAGAAGGAGGAGGTTTTGCGTACCAAGATAGTCCCCTTGGTCAAAGTGGTCTGGCAACACCACGGGACGGAAGGAGCAACTTGGGAAAGTGAAGATGCAATGAGACGACTGTACCCCCACCATTTTGTTTAAGATTTATGATGGTTTAAATTTCGAGGACGAAATTTTCATAAGAGGGAAAGAGTTGTGACATCCTGATTTTCAGGTTCTATTTTCGATTGAATAAGCTGGGCTTTTCATCGACGCACTGATAGTTCTTTTTTCTGAGTTGACCACTCACAAGATCACTAGCCTGTCAAGTAAAACCGTTAAGGAATATAAACGCAATAAACTTGAGAATTCGACCAAGAATCGACTGTTCGACCGTGCTAATCTGCAAGGGTCACTCAGCATAGTTAAAAATCGATCGTAGACCGTAGATAAGTCAATTCGACAAAAGTGTGTGATTAAGTGTGGGTGATTCCACCAGATTGCAAAATTCTCATCGAACGGCACTAGACCGATTTTTCTGTCGTTTTGGTACCCTATGCCCATATTTGAAACCTCGAGATTTTCACGACAACCAAGAGTCGCCAATGTGTCGAAGATGTACGTTATGGCTCGAATATAATCGACCACGGGTCAATTGCACAAAAAAATTCCTAAAAGCTACCCGATAGGTTAGGTCACGCTAAAATCGCGCCTGATTGAAATTAACCGCAAATTTAAACCCGAAATTTTTGTCATGTCACGATTCATTTTAAGAACGTCGACTCATCCCCCAAAAATTTTCTGCAAACCGAGATTTTTGGCGAAAAATCAAAGTAGGGCCATTTTTTACCGGGAAAATCATAGGACCATTTTTTATCGCATTTTTGGGATTCAAGTTGGACAAATTGACGAGGAAAAATCCTAAGAGGGACGATGGCATCTTAGCTGAATTTATAGGGACCGAATTGAGTCCAATTGATGGAGAATTGAAGAGGAATTGAAGTGGATTTGGGGGAAATGGGTCCAATATTCGTAGGCCATGGGGGACTCAACATTTTGGACCATTTGGGAAGTGTGTGGGGGAAGATTGAAGGCTGCAAATTGGCCTTGGATGGCAGCCAAGGTGGTGGGGGCATGCAATGAGTCAAATGGATAGAAGGCATGGACTTTTGAGGCCAAATGGTGGTCCCCCTTCAACAGCCATCTTCTTCTTATTCCTTTGGCCTCACTTTATCCATGGTTGAGGCATTTGAGAGCTTGAGAGAACCGGAGAAACCAGCCCTCACATCTCTCGCTCTCTCTCCCCTCTTCAGCTGAAGCAAATTCGTAGCCCTCTCTCCCCTATTTTCCCTTCCTTCCTGTTTTTGCTCTAGCTGACCTTCCTCCAAAAACAAGAGTTAATAGTTGTCTTCTCATGCGAATCAACGTTCGTGCCTCCCACCATTGTCTTCAAAAGGCCCAGACCGTACGCCGGGACCCAGCCATTCGCCGGTCGGAGCCGCTGGTTGACCCATCGGCCGGCCAAAAGCCGCCGCTTGCAATACCGCCTAGCAGCTCACCCGAGTGCACTGTTTCGCCTTTGCAGCCTATTTTCTCCCATTCCGACCAAGCCTCCACCCAGCCCAACCACCAGCAAGTCCCCCTCGACCCCCAGGTGCCGCCGGTCGCTGGCCAACCCCTTGTCAGAGCTCCGGCCAAGCCGTTCAACCTCTCTCCTCCTCTAGGAGTGCACTTTTTCAGAGTTGCGGTGGAAGGCAGTGTTTGTTGCTGCTATTTTAGCCTTAGGACTGCCTTGGATCGTCGTGGTTGAGGTCCCTAAGCAAAGCCTCCATCATCGCCGTCACGTCCGTGTCTCCGGCCCGTTTAACGGGTGAGTTTAACTCCTAATCTTCAATTAGTGCCTAAACTTGCTTATGGTTAGTTTAATTAGTGTTAATTCTAGTTTAGGAGGTTTAATTAAGTTATATTAGCCCTAAGATAGGTGGTTAGATAGATGGTTAAGATTAGTTTAGCTTAATCTTGCTTTATTTGCTTAATGTGGCTTATGTGGTTAATTAAGCATGTTTAGCTTTAATTGATTAGTTGTTTAATTTAATTATTGTTTTAATGATTTTTGGATTTAATTTATTAATTATTGAATTCTGAAATTTCATTGTTCACTAGTTACTGTTCATGCAATACTGTTCACAAGGTATTATTCACGTGCACTGTTCATCCGAGAGTGAAAAATTGCATTGTTTCATGTGTTTTGATTTTATGAGGTGAATTAGATGTGTCATTGCATGAACATCTGCATGAATCACGTGGAGTTCTAAAAAGGGAAAATATGTTTTTTCCGAGGGACGTTGGAAATGGATCACCTTTTGGGAAAATGATTTGAAAGTGTATATGCAAGCGTGTGTGCATTGGCTAAATGCTCACCGATTAAAAGGGAGTCTTAGTGGTGTGCTTGCATGATTAAGAAGTGGGATCTGTCACCCAATGGGAGTTTGGGGGCGATGTGTAGTGAGTTGTGGTGGTATGCTTGCGTGATTAAAAATTGAACCGTCACCCAACGGAAGTTTAGGAGCGATACCCAGCGAGAGTCGGAAGCTGGTCGCAGTAGATTCTGGACTGATGTCCCTTTCTAAGATACCGTCTAGGCGGAAGTCCTAGACGTTGCCGTGCCCAATGGAGCGAGACAAAGCCCGAGGGTCAACCGACCCACCTGGTCGGGTCAGACTTGGGTTGGGTCAGATCGGACCCAACTCGGTTCGCCTTTTTTTTTTCTAAAATTTTTTTTTTTAAATTAGAATTAAAAAAATCGAAAATCTAAAAAATACAGGGTTTATTTAGAAATTGCATTGTCTTGTTTTCTTAGTGTAATTAGACCTTTGTTTATTTACACATTTGATTATATCACATGTTTATTTGCATATTTAATTGTGTTTAATTGCATGTACTCAGTTTTATTGCAATTAGGATCTTGGTAGCTATGATTATTATTTTAATGATTGCGCACCTACATGATCACCTCACATGTTAGTGGATAGGTGTAAAATCAATCCAAACTGCTTGAGAAAAATCTTATCTTTTAAAATGAACAAGATTAGGTACCGAAAGGGCACTAATTGGTCAATCAGTGTAATCAAGTGCCCAACCCCAGATTCTCTAGTTGCGTAGGAAGTGAGGTATACTCTCATACCTAGTGGTGGTGAGAGGGAATCCTAATTAATAAGTTAATGAGTTGGGACACACATCATTTATCAAATGAGTCATCCGATAAGTAGGTAGTTTGGGATTATCTAAGGATCAATAAAGAAATTTAAGGATATTGTGGAGAAAATTTTTTTAAGGTTATCATTAGTTCTTGTTGTTCAATTGATGAAATTCGTTAAAAGACGAAGAGATTATCGTTCAACGATCGAGAGTTACGTAGCAATATTATGTTCTGGAATTGTTGTATTTTAGAGTTTACCAGGAAGTCTCTTTCTTCATTAAAGACGAAGGGTCGGGTCTCCTCCTTTCCCTATCGACTTTTAGGTTTTGTCCCAATATTCCAACTATCAAAAATCGTTTGGAAAACAAAAGACCAGACTTTTGTTTTCCCACGGAGGGAGAGACGTTGCCTTAAACTCTAAGTCGAAAGATTTATGACTAAAATGATATTGTCAAAAAGTTAATGACAAACTTGGCAAAAATACAATAGATTTAAGAGTTTTCTAACATTTTAACCGTTAGATCTATTATGCTCATAGATCGATTAGATTAGTTTCTTCAAAAATGACTTTTAGTGTCACGCCCCGAACCCTAAGTGCTCGAACATCCCACGATGGTCGATTAAACTGCGATGTCCCAGGACGTGTCACCGACCTGTTATTTTTATCTTTAAATTAACGCATGCAAAAGCACTTAATATAAACACCCAGTCAATCAACAAAACAAAGATAGTAAAACACAACAGACGATTTTCAAAAGTGGCACCTTTATTAATCCACTTATTAACCCCATGAAGTTTAATATTTACAAGTCTATCTCAAAAGACAACTTCCTAACAACCAATAGGCAAAAAGGGTCAAAGAGGGTCAAGGTTAGCTTAAACTTCACTAATGACGAGGCCAACCAAAAATAACGCCAAGCACGCCCACGTCTTGGTCCATCGAGACCCCAAACCGCACGTGACGGTTCTCCATACTACGGACCTGAAAATATTTAACAACAACAGAGTGAGATATAAATCTCAGCGAGTTAACAACCTAAACCTCGATTAGGTCACAAATTCATCTTGGAGGTAGCCTAAACACACACCACATACAAACTTACCTTGCATTGGCAAACCCCTGCATATTAGCACATCTCACATGGTAATAGTAGTGCAACATGCATAAATAATAATCAGAACACATTCTAAAAGTTCCATGCGCATTGCCAACACACGTGTTCCAATTATTACAACCCCTCGAGCCACAGTCAACACAAGAGTCGGCAGTCTTTCAACATAACCGGGCATCATCCCACCTCATTGGGCACGGTATCATCTAAAACCCCCGTCTGGACAGCATTCTATAAAAGAGCATCGGTCCGGCCTTAATCGCGACTCGGTATTCGGACTCCCGCCGGGCATCCAATAAAAATCAGGCATCGCCCACAAACTCCCATTGGGTGATGGGTTCAATTAAATGACCACTCAAGCACACCATCAATCAAGCCAATTTTTGTTGCCATTAATTAGCAAAGATCAAAATAGTTCGTTTTCAAATAATCACTTTGGCAATTTTTCACATTTAAAAATCCCAGTAAAATATTTGTATGTGGTTACGTATTTGAAATCAACTCGTCAAACTTTGCACACTTCTATTTTAAAATCCCATTGTTTTATTTAGTACATAAAATTTGGCGTCCAAACCCGACACCTCAAAATTCTCTATTTTCTTGCTCATAAACCCATTTTTTATATAATAAATAAAATCTATAATTGGACAATCAATTACATAGCATCATAATGCTCAAACAATCGAAATTAAGCACAATCTCATCAAGAAAATGGGCATAAAATTCTACTAAACAGCTAATTCGTCATTAATTACATTAATCATGATTAATTAAACTAATCATGATTAATAGGCTAATTACAAATAATTAGGATAATTATAATTAATTAAAATAAACTCGATTAATTAGCCTAACTATAATTAATTAAAAATTAATCGACGTTAACTAAAATAATTACAATTAACTAAATAAATAGCAATTAAATAAATAAATTACAATTAATTAAATAAATCGTGATTAATTAAACTAAACGTAATTAATTAATCTAACTATGATTAATTAATCTAATCATAAGTACTTAAAGTAATCGCACTTAAATTTAATCTAAACCATCCTTAATCGTCATTAAGGCTAAACTAAAATTAATTAATAATAACCGTCATTAATATTAAACTAATATACCCTCTAAATGTAATTAACACCCTAATCCATGATTAGGAGGTTAACTCACGGGTTTCCAGCGACGGCGGTGCAACGGCGTTGAGAATGTGACGCTCGCGGCTCGAACACGAGGCTCGGCGGTGGCAGCGGTGGCTCGAGCTTACGGCTTGAGCTTGGGCGCTCAAGCGGACAAGGCTTACGGCAACGTCGATGGTGTCAAGGGTGCCAATGGGGGTGATGGTGGTGGCGTGTGTGGCTCAACGAACGGGCGGCTCGAGTGGCAGCAACTTGGAAGCTTGGCGGTGGAGTTGGTGGTGCGGGTGCGATGGTGTGGAATGATGAGTGAGGGGCGGGTGATGAAGGTGTGGGCGGTGGTGCCGGTGTGGGTGAGATGGGCGGCAAGCAAGGGAAATGAAGATGAATGGCGTGAGGGAAATCGAAGCAAATGGAGGGGGAAGGGGTTGCTCGGCTTTGGGGGGTGAAGAAATGAAGAAGGAGGGGGAAATGGCAGCAGCAGTCGAAGGAGAAGACGGAGGGGATGGGGAAGAAAATGTGGGGAGAGAGAGAAATGGAAAGTGGTGTGGGAGGGGGGGAATGGACGCATGAGAGAGAAAAAAAAAAAAAAAAAGAAGGGGAAGAGAAGGATTTTTTTTTTGCCCAAAATCCCATCAATTGTCACACCAACCCCTAAAACCCTCATTGCCATGCATATTGTCCCCATAGTATCTTCTTATATCTATTTTCCTTTAAAACAAAAATCATGACTCATAAATTACCATCTTGCCATTGGATCCGAATTTTCCCTTTTTTTCGGTCTCCAATTTTTTGTCCGATAATTTATTTTCCGAAAATTTCAAACTCGTAGAAAATTTGATGGACGATGAGACAACGTCAATAATTTAATCTTGAAAGTTCGAACCCAAAATCAAATTAAATTTCGTGATTAAAAATTGATCGAACGTGACTTTAATATGACCTAATCTATCGGGTGGCTTTTAGGGGTTCTCGCGCGGTTGACCCGTGGCCGATAATTTTCTATCAACATTTGTGCCTCTTCGAATCACGAACAACCCTCAGTTGTCATGTAATCACAAGAGTTCAATTACGTACCTTGAATATAAGATCAATAGAAAATCGGTTTATCGTCATTTGACGCGAATATTGTAATCGTGCGGATTCACCCACGAACTGACTACGTAATTCCGTCAAATTGATTTATATCCATTTGCTAATTGACTTATAACAATATAATATTGACCCTTGTTAATTCTTACGGTCGAGCAGTTGATTTCTGATCGCATTCTCTAGTCTTTCGTGTTTTACCCATTTACGGCCTCACCCAATAGATTAGTTAACTCGTGAGTGATCAATTCATAGTAAAGTAACTATAAGCGTATCGACGAAATAATCATTTCATATATTTCGAAATAGAGCCAAATTTCTAAATAGCACATTTGATAACCGTGATTGCGTTTCTTTGTTACCGCGATGATGGCAAGATAGGACATTCCTCAAAATTATGAAAATTTAACAAAATATATACAACACAGGTACTAGATTGAAGGAAAAATAAAATTATTTGCGATGATAATTCTCCGCAATACATATCAACCACAACAATTGAAAAGGATTGTATTTAACCTCAAAAAAAGGAAAAAAAGTCCACTTGTGATGTATCTTGTCTTAATTTAGGAGTATATAAAGGAATCTTATTTATAAATCTGAATTTTGCCACGCAACAATTGAAAAGGATTGTATTTAACCTCTTCGAAGCTAATCTAGAAATGTAAATATATTTTTTTTTCGAGCACAAATTCATCCACCTTGAAATACATTTCATGCATACAATCACTAGCTCAATTTGTTCTTGTTGATTTTCTTCTTTTCTCGTTCTCCTATTTTGGGGTTGTGATCTCTCCCCCCACTACATACACTTACTCTTATTTTGCTTGACTTCTCAAGTCTTGGCACTACAATGAAAGCGGCCTGCATTATTGATACTCTCTCTATCAATGATGTGGTCAAAGTTGGCAGGCTTTAACAAATCCCAATGGGACACATTATCGTACATGAGAAATTATCGAGGACATCGATTAAGTTGACTAAGCATTTACCTGAAACTCCACAAATGACCCTCAATAAATTTCTGAAAATCAATTTCGGACTCCCAAAGTCCTTTTTACTTAGCAATGATCAGATCTCGGACCATATCTATGGCTTTACTTGAAACAGGAAGATGTAATTTGGTTTAAGGATTATATTTTCTTGCAGATTTAGACACCGCGGATCTCGTTCTTCTTCTATATATAGGTTGGTTAGTTCTTGTTCTTTGAGATTTCAAATTGAAACCCGAACTGCCACATCAACCTTAAGCCACCTAGCATCTTCTCAAGGCGCCACCTACTGATTTCTCTTACTGGCACACGTTACTCCCCACGGAGTCAACAGCGGTGACTAGCTTCGTGTCACCTCCTTCTCAGCATTCTCTCCAACGGGCGACATCTCAGCAGCGGCGAAACGGTGGAGGATGAGTGTAAAAGAAAAAAAACAAAGTTGCTCGTTCCTCCTTGTTTTCACTACCAAATATCTCCGTTTCTTTTAGTTTTCATTTCATCTCACCTCTGCCACACACAGAAGCCAGCAGCACCAACCGTTACACCTCATTTCCTCCCTCCATCTCTGATCGTCTCAGTTCTCTCCCTCATCTCATCCCTGCCCGTACAAAGAAGCGGCCGCAAACCTCACTCTCTCTCTCTCTTCAACTTAACTGCTCACATCGCTGTCCGTTAGCTGCACGGTCGCCTCGGCTTGGATAGCAATAGCTTGGGAGCTCGTCGAACCACGACTACAGCTCTTCTAGAACTAGAGGCAAGTAGATATCTTCTGTTTTATCTTATATTGATTGATTATTGTTTGGCAAGGAGAGCTTCCTCAAAATTTATTGAATTCCGTAACCTCATATATGCTCTTATCTAGTGGAAAGTTTCGGGAAAAGTCTAACTCACTAAATGTTTGAATTCGTAGTTATTGGGTCCCTATGTGTGTCATGGAAGTATTATCTACTAAATCTTGTACATACTCGAGGGTCGAAACTTGAGCCAAAAATCGTGGATATCGTCTAGGTCAGGTTCAGACTCGATGCAACCTCGGTTTTGCCAATTTTGTTCTGACTTGTGTGATGTCAATTGTTTTTCAAAGAAGTCATCCCTTGTTGGTTGTTCTACGAAATGCTTTAAACTTGGATTTTTTGAAATTTGTATGATAAAAATATATTTGAATCCAACCGGGTGCATAATCTGTATTTGCGGACACGAAACCAACATTTTCCCAATATCCATTTTCCATATAATCTTGGGTTAAGAAATTTAAGAAGTGTCCCCATGAATGTTGTAGAGTACGTCCTAAACTATCATATATAAAATTTTTAGAATTTTTCGAAATCATTTAGTTGGCAAAACAACTTCATTTTTGGTTCTGTTATGTGTAGGAATACCCTATTGTTTCACTCTGAGATTCTAAAAATTATATAGTGCCGTATAAACCGAATTATACATCAGTTCCTTCAGGGAAAATTTCCTTTGGATCTTATCTATCTTATGTTAAGATTTCATAATTTTTTAAATCCATTTACCTAGACAACATTTGCAATTTCCAAAGGCGTATGGAATGCCATTATAGGGCAAGTTTGGGAACTTTGGGATGGAATTTCTCACAACTTGTCTAATATTGTGTACGAGTGAGTTTTTATTAGTCTAGTGGTTCATAAGCGAATGAAAATTTGTTAGATTCACACTTGAGTTTTCTTGGTAGTAATAAAGTCGATGGTATTCTTGAATTGAATTATGGAATTGTTGCACCATAGTATAAATGTATGACTTGGGAGTATCATTGGCCTCAGGACGATGATGCCCTGGGTTATAGTAGACCCGTTAAACGGGTAGATTGGGTCGGGTTTGGGTGGGTCATAAATGGTCCGATCTAAATCGATCTATTTAACCTGTTTATGACACATTTATTGCAATGCAAAATTTTTTACCTACACCCGACCCGACCTATACTCGACCCATATCCGACCCACTTAACTAAACTTAAGAAAGCTTATTTCTTATATATTATATATATTATATATTTTTAAAAATGATATTGCTAAAATATTTTTATACAACACAAATTTAATGGACAATTTTTATAATTTTTAAAATAATTATTTTAAAATCGAATTTTAATTAATTTTTATTTTTTAAAAAATTAAATTTTAATTATTTTAAGAATATAATTTTTAATTTTCTTTTTCTCTTTTATTTTTTTTCTTTTTTTCTTCTTCTTCTTTTTGGCTGGGCTGCCGGCCACGATGATAGCCGGCGATCGAGTCACAAGCGAGCCTCGAGCTCACTGGCTTGCCGTGCCGGCGAGCTTGAGGCTCGCCAGATCGGCAAGGCTCGAGCCTCACCCAATGCCGGCGAGCTCGATCTCACCAAATCACCAAGGTTCAAGCTTGCCCGACGCGGGCGAGGCTCAAGCTCGCCCCTCGCTGGATCTAGCGAGGCTCGAGCCTGCCCAACGCCGACAAGTTCGAGCCTCACCGGGCATCGGTGATGCCTACGCCTTGCCAAATCCAATGAGCTCGAGGTCGCCCAACCGGTGAGTTCGAGTCTCGCCAGATCGGCGAGGCTCGAGCCTTGCCGATGCCGGCGAGCTCGAGGCTCGCCTGGCCGATCGCCAGCCATTGCAGTGCCGGCCACCAAAAGGAGGAGGAAGAAAGGAAAAAAAAAAAAAAAAAAGAAAAAAAAGAAAAGAAAATTAAAAAAAAAATTATAATTTCGATTTTTATAAATATATATTTATTTATTTATTTATTTATTTATTTGTAAAGTTAAAGATGGAAGAGAGAGATTGTGAGGTTTTGGTTAAAAGTGGGTTCTAAATTCAACCCACTTAAGACCCACCTATCTTAAGTCTTTGATTGTTAAACCCATTTAACTACTTTTTGTCAAAAAATAAGTGACCCATATATGACCCATTTAAAGTTTAAATGGGTCATTATATGGGTCTAAGACCCATTTTGCCACCTCTAGGGTTATAGTAGGAATGCCTAGAGGGGTAACTAGGTTCCTCCATATGCTTGGGGTAACATGGTTCCCTCGAATGTCCTCACGATATCATATGGGTACGAGTTGCCCTCGGGGGGGAGGGGGTAATGGGTTTAGCACTTTGAAATTCCATTTGAATTACTGGGTTACTTGTTTAAAAAAGCTACCCTTTTTATTAATCCGCTATGTTGCTTTTGAAAAAGGTTCTCAAGCAAGTTGATTTAGAAATGATTCCATATTCTTTATATTGAAACTTTCCTTGTGAATATAGTGATTGATTTATGTAGTATATTCAGATTGGAGGACTTTCTACTTACTGGTTTTAGGCTCACTAGTTGTTGATTATCATTTTTCAAATCAGTAGTAAATATCTCGATCCTTCCTACCTCTACCTCCATCGGTTATGGTCTCCTGGTAGACCTCACCTAGGATTTTTTCGAGTTCGTAGATCCAGATTTTCTGAACATCACTTTCATTCGATGCATAGCAATACTGTCTGTCAACATAGGGGCCCTGACGGGCCTATTACTCATGGGTTTCTTGGCAGTCTATGCATGTGTAGGAGGACAGCTTGTAAGGCTAATCCCACATCTAGGTGGTGATGGAGACAACGATGGTAGTGGTACAATCGATTGAGGCGAGAGCAAGAAGGTGAAGTAGCATTTTTGGGATCTAGGCAACAACTTTTGGGCGTACCAATGTCGACAAATAGGTGGCTAGGTATGTACAGGCAGTCCCAAGGTCGGAGTGGTATCGTGGGTGTATGTGTGATGTAGTTCAAGATGACGGGCCCTTTTGAAATCCCTAGTATACCCGACCATGTCACCTAAAGTAAATAAATAAGAAATGAAATGTGTTAGCCCGATTTATATTTCCGCATGCGTTCTTTGAGTTTCCTATGTTCTGGATTATTATTGGTCTAAAAACGCTTCCGCATACTTAAAAAAAGGAAAGAATTGGATAATTACATTAGCCGTGATGTGTTGGGGACACCATAGCTCTTATGGTATCAGAGCATAGGTTTAACTGGAGTGACAAGGTGCGTTAGTGGTAAAAAGGGCTAAATGAACGCTTGTGATAATACATTAAATACATATTTTTGATTTGTTTTGAATAACGGCTTATGGACTGTCACTCGTAAGATGCAGATAACGATTGTAAGTCACTAGTGTATTCCAGTAACATGTATAGGTTACTGATGCAATTCCATTAACATTTATACGATTAGTGACACCGAGTCACTAATTGTTTACGTAGGTAATGCTTAGTAAATTGCAAGGAAACATAGTAAGATCAAGAAGTTCTTCTCTATTGAGGACGGAAGCCACTGCTTCAAGGATAGAATCCCGGATGGAGGATATCTAATAGGCACTTGCCAATATAGGGAATTTGATGGAGAGGCAAGCTCAACAGCATCTTGGAGCAGAATTTTGTACCCAAGAATTGGGGGAGCAATTTCTAAAATTGAAGCCACCCACATTTACCAAAATGGGAAGTCTAGAAGAGGTAGAACAATGGATTGATGGGATGGAGAGGATCTTCTGGCTATTGAATTGTAGACTCTTAGGACGCGCATGATAACCATTATATTTCTATTCTAGAACTATTTTTCTATTCCAGGCTTGTTTATGGAACAAAAATCCGTTTGGTAAAACTGTTTCATTTTTCTATTTATGAAGTAGATTTTTACTCCAAAAATAGGTTTGGAATAGAAATCAAAAGTAAAATTTTTTTACTTTTCTATTTCTGGAACAGAAATGAGAAATAAAAACTCTTCTCATCGTTCATCCTCACTATTAGTCAATTGTTCATTGGCTGCCGCTGATCATCGGTCACTACCTGCCACCGCCAGTCACCGCCCGCTGCCGTCGCCACCTGCCTCCCGCCGCTGTCACCGATCATCGAAAGGGAGAAAATTTGTATCATTATCAAGTGAACTCTATTCCGAAAATAGAAATTTTGTATCATTATCAAATGCGTATTTTTGCTTAGAAACTCATCCAAAAATAGAAATAAAAAAATCTATTTCTCTTCCATAAGTCAATTTCTGGTCAGAATGGTTATCATTCGCACCCTGAGAGACCATAAGTTATACGCTAAATTTAGTAAATGTGAATTATGGTTGGATTGAGTAATTTTTCTAGGTCATGTGGTATCCGAAGAAAGAATCTCGATGGACCTAGCAAAGGTCGAAATAGTAATAAATTGGTCAAGACTAACTACGCTGACAAAAATATGAAGTTTCTTAGGATTTGCAGGGTATTATAGGAGATTTATAGAAGGATTTTCATGACTCACTAGCCTGTCAACCTAACTGACTAGGAAAATGCGAAGTTTGAATAGAGTGATTAATGTGAACAGAGCTTTCAAGAACTCAAGAAAAGATTGATCACGGCCCTAATATTAACTATGCATTCTGGGTTAGGTGGATTTATAGTATATAGTGACATTTCCCACAAGGGATTGTGATGTGTCTTGATCCAACATGGGAAGGTTATAGCCTATGCATCAAGATGATTAAAACCTTATGAATTGAACTACCCAACTTACAATCTACAATTCGCAACAATAGTTTTTGCACTGAAGATATAAAGACATTATATGTATGGGAAGAAGTTTGAAATTTATACAAATCATAAAAGTTTGAAGTACCTATTCTCCCAAAAAGAATTAAACATGAGACAAAGGAGATTGATGGAATTATTGAAAAATTACAACTGTGAGATACTATATCATCCAAGGAAGGTGAATAAGGTTGCGGATGCTCTCAATCGTAAGTCAGCAGTCGGTATGGCAAGTATAAGGACAAGAGAATGGAACCTGTTAGAAACCATAGCCAATTGGGAGTTCAAGTTGGAAATGGACCATCTTAATAGTGTATAAGCAATACTGAGAATTGAACTAGAAATTATCTAGAAAATTAGAACACTAGGACTTGGAAATCATGAAATTCCAAGAAGAGGCATTGTTGGGGAAAAAGTCGAAGTTCCAAGTTTATGAGGATGGAATAGTAAGATACCAGGGTCGACTGTGTGTACCTAACAATGAGGAAATTAGGAAGGAAATTTTATCAGAGGCACATAAAAGTAACTATAGTATCCACCCTGGAAATACAAAGATGTGTCGAAACCTACGTCAACAGTCAGTATTGGTGGAATGGTATAAAGACGAACATTACTAAGCATGTTTCTCAGTACTTGGGCCAACAAGTGAAGACAAAACATCGCAAGTCTGCAGGAATGCTAAGACTGCTGGATATTCCTGAATCGAAATGGGAACACATAACGATAGATTTCGTGCAAGGATTACCAAGGACATCAAACGGTCACGACTCTATTTGGATAATGTAGATCATTTGACCAAATCGACCCACTTCTTAGTAGTACATATGGATTATTTGATGGACAAATATGCAAGAATGTATGTGAGGCAAATAGTATGTTTACATGGTGTCCCTATGACCATAATTTTGGGATCAAGACTCAAGATTTACATCCAATTTTAGTGAAGTCTACAAGCTACATTAGAGACCAAGCTTCAGTTTAGCATCGTCTTCCATCTGCAGACGAACAAACAGACAGAAAGAGTAATCCATGTACTGAAAGATATGTTAAGGGTTTGTGTGATCAATATTAAAGGTAATAAGGACAAAAAGCTCCATCTAAGAGAGTTCACATACAATAATAGCTTCTAGCAGAGTATTGTTATGGCCCCATTTGAGGCATTATATGGAAGGACTTGCAGGACTCTTGTATATTGGAATGAGGTGGGCGAGAGAAAACTAACAAGACCAGAGTTGGTACAAGTTACTTCGGATGCAATGTAAATCATTAGGAGTCGACTTAAGACAGTCCAGAGTCAACAAAAAAGTTATGCAGATAAGCGTAGGAGGCCTTTGGAATTTAATATGGGAGATCACGTATTCTTGAAGGTATCATTGATGAAAGGCATATCAAGATTTGGAAAGAAAGGCACATTGAGCCCGAGATTCATTGGACCCTTCAAAGTCCTCAAAAGGATGGTGGATTTGACCTATTGACTGGCGTTGCCCCCCAAGCTATTGAATCTACACGATGTCTTTCACATATTGATATTGAGGAAATATCAGCCCGACCCTACTCATATATGGGACCATGAGGTCATCGAAGTAGATGAAAAAGTGAAATACGTGGAAGAGCCGATGCAAATACTAGATTGGAAAGAGCAAGTTCTTCGAATGAAGATAATCCCACTTATCAAGTCTTATGGCGACACCACAACATAGAAAAAGTAACGTGGGAAAGTGAGGAGGAAATGAGATAACAGTATTCTCATCTCTTCAATGGAACATAGGGAACGTTCAATTTCAAGGATCAAATTCCTTAAGGGGGAGATTTGTGACATTCGGATTTTTCACTCGACAAAAATAGCAAGTCTCAATGCTTAATAGTCTACGCTGTTCACGCCACCACAAGATTTGCTAGTTCAGCCTATCTTCGTCACCATCAAGACACCTCAGTCTGCCAAGTCGACGTCACCGCAACGCATCACCGCTACTTCATCGTCCCATGCCGCGTTATTAAGCCACCATCCAAACAAGTCACTATTTCTAGACACTATATCACGTCGCCAAGCTCGCCATTGAGTTTCACCACCGGATCTTGCCATGTCTCGCCTCAGCCGTCCCTGTCATCATCGAATCACATCAGCCTCGCCATGACACCAAGCCAGCACCCCGCCACCTCTACTGCCGATCGCACCACTTCAACCCCGAGCCACCTGACTTCTTCTCAAGGTGCCACCTACTAATTTATCTTGTTGGTGCACATTACTCGCCACAAAGTCAACAGCAGTGACCAGCTCCAGGTCACCTCCCTCTCAGCATTCTGTCCAACGACGACACCTCAACAACAGTGAAGCGGTGGAGGATGTTTTTTCATTTGATCTCACCATTGCCACACACAAAAGCCAGCAGCACCAACCGTTGCACCTCATTTCCTCCCTCCATCTTCGTTTGTCTTAGTTCTCTCCCTCATTTCATCCTTGCCCGCACCAAGAAGTAGTCACAAGCCTCACTTTCTCTCTCCTCAACTCAATTGCTCGCATCGCAATCTGTTAGCCGCACCGTCGCTTCAGCTCAGACAACAACAACTCAGGAGAGTTTCCTCAGAATTTTCGTGAATTACGTAACCCCATATATGCTCGTATCTAGGCAGAAGCTTTGGAAAAAGGTCTACCTAGCTAAAACGTTTGAATCCATAGTTATCAGGTCTGTATGTGTGTCATGGAAGTATTATCCGTTGAATCTCCTACATACTTGAGCTTCATATGTCGAAACTCAAGCCAAAAATCGTGGATATTGTCTAGGTAAAGTTCGGACTCGATGCCACCTCAATTTTGCCAATTTTGTTCTGACTTGTATGACGTGAATTCCTTAGGGTGTCCTTCATGAAAGTCATCTCTTATTGTTGTTCTACGATATACTTTAACCTTAGATTTTTCTAAATTCATATGACAAAAACATATTTGAAAATGACCAGGTGTATAATTTGTTTTTGCATACGCGAAACCCATATTTTCTCGATTTCCATTTGTAAGGGCTAGTACGAACACCTAGAGGGGGGTGTAAAAAGATTTTTCACAGAATTTAGATGAATTAAATTGCCTTTAGAAGATAACAGACTATAAACGCATTCAGCTTTAAGTAATTAAGTAAGGTTAAAGAATAAAAGTAAAGAGTTCAAGGAAGAGAATAGGAACACAAGGTTTATACTGGTTCGGCTTAGACCAAGCCTACATCCACTCTCCCGCGCTGACAGCTTATTGGCTGGATTCCATTATGAATCAAAAGAGATTTTACAGCAGTGTGATTCTCTACTGGTCTCTCGCAAAGTCTCACAAGAATTTCTCTTTTCTATTTACAACTTTGAGCTCAGTGAATGAAATACCAAGGAACTAGAAAGCTTCAAACTTTGAAATTTTTCTTTCACGCACACTATCAAACAACTAGCAAGTCCTCCTTATATACTCCTTCATGCCTTCAAAACCGTTGGCACTTTCCAAAGGAATTCTTCCAATCTAACCATTAGACAAAATCAATCAAGGTGATCTCGAGTCGTTAGATGAGCTGTGATGAAAGCCCGTCAATGTTCGCCCATACAATCAGGATCTTGGTTTCTATAAGTAGAACCTTCCAAGTTTACTTCACCTTTCAAAAGATCTTGAAATCGGAATTGATTTCGATGAAGATAATCAATCAAGTAGGTGAAATATCCAGCCTTAAGGTCATTCATAAACCTTTTGAAACGAATCTTTGAAGATAGTCCTGCATCTAGATAAGTCTTCATTCTTCAGTAGCATTCAATCTGGAATCTGTCAGTGAAGGCAGACTTTGAAACTCAAATCTGCAGGTCTTCAGACTTTGACACTTCAGTTTGGAAGTCTTCAGACTAGACTTTGGAAAGGTTTTGTCTACTTCAAAACAGTAAAGGAGTTTTCTCCAACACCATTTTCTACAGAATTTTTGGTTAAGAAATTCAACAAGTATCCTTCATTAAAGTTGTAGAGTACATCCTAAACTACCACAAATAAAATTTCCAGAATTTTTCAAAATCTTTTAGTTGGTGAAACAATTTCCTTTTTGGTTCTATTATGTGTAGGAATACCCTACTGTTTCAGTCCGGAATTCTAAAAATTATATAGTACCGTATAGGCCGAATAAGACTTTGGTTCCTCATGGAATTTGTTCCTTTGGATCTTGTCTATCTTATGGTAAAATTTCATAATTTTTGAAACCCATTTACCTAGACAACATTTGCAATTTCCAAAGGCATGCATAACACCATTAAAGGGCAAGTTTGGGGACTTTAGGATGTAATTCCTATTACAACTTGTTTGATATTGTGTACGAATGAGTTTATATTATTTTAGTGGTTTATAAGCGCATGAAGATTTGTTAGATTTACACTTGAGTTATCTTGATAGTAATAAAGTCAATGGTAATTTTGAATTGAATTATGGAATTGCTACACAGAGTCAACAACCACATAAGCCGAATTAGACTTCAGTTCCTTCATGGAAAATGTTCCTTTGGATCTTATCTATCTTATGTTAAATTTCATAATTGTTGAAACCCATTTACTTAGACAACATTTGCAATTTCCGAAGGCATGCAAAATGCCACTATGGGGCAAGTTTGGGGACTTTAGAATAGAATTCTTCTTGCAGCTTTTCTGATATTGTGTACAAGTGAGTTTATATTAGACTAGTGGTGTGACATCTTGATTTTCGACCCTGTTTCGATTAAATGAAATGGGTTTTTCATCAACACGCCTATAGTATTTTCTCTAAGCTGATCACTCACAAGATAACTAATCTATCAAGTGAAGCCGTTAAGGGATCGAAACACGACAGACTTAAGAATTTGATCAGAAATCGATTGCTCGACCATGCTAATCTACAAGGGTCAATACGGCACCGTTATAATCGATTAAAGACCGGAGATAGGTCGATTCGACAGAGGCACGTGATTAAAGTGTGAGTGATTCCACCTAATTGCAAAATTCGCATCGAACGGCACTAAACCGATTTTTCCATCAACTCTGTACCCTGTGCCCGTAATGGAAACCTTGAGATTTTTACGACAACCGAGAGTCACCTATGAGTCAAAGATGCACAATGTGGATCGAAAATAATCTACCATGGGTCAAACGCACTAAAAATTCCTAAAAGCTACGCGGTAGGTTAGGTCACGCTAAAATCGTGTCCGATCGAAATTAACATGAAATTGAACCCGATTTTAGGAATCGAAAGTTTGAGTGTGTCACGATATATTTTTGGGACGTCAACTCATCCTTTGAAGAATTCTCGGCGAGCCCGGAATTTTTGGCAAAAAATCAAAATTCGGCAAATTTGAATCAAGAAATTCGGAGGGGCCTCTTTAGTTGGATTTTTGGGCTACCAAATTGAATTAATTGGTGGAGAAATGGTGAAAATTGTATGGCAGCTTCAAGGAGATTTCTTGGTCACCAATTGGGCTTGAATTGGTGAGGATTTGAATGGAACTTGAGGGGAATGGGTGCAAATTTGTAGGAAGGAGGGGCTGCTGCAATTTGGCCTTCATTCTTGGCTTGTTTGAGAAGATTAGGAAGGGAAATTACTGCTGGATAGAGCTGAACACTTATGGGGCTTATACTCAAGTGTTTTGGATATTTTGGGTGGACTTTGAGGGCTTCTTGTCCCCCCCCCCCCCCTTCCCAGCAAAACCTTACAGGTTCTTCTTCTTTAGCTTCTTCTTCATTTTTTACTTCCTTTAACCTCCATTCCTCCAGCTGAAAAACAAAGCTTTCAAACTAGTCAGCCCTCACCGAACCAACCACAAGCCACCGCCAGCCCACCCTGGTCACTGCCCGCCTGCTCGCGTCCAAGCCGGTCCAGCAACCAACCGCTCGCATGCCGTCCTTGCGCGCAAGCCCATCCTCGTCCACGCCCCCGACCACTCGTTGCCATTCGCCTACAAGCCACCAACACCGCTCCAGCCATCCACCTTGTCCAGCTCCCTCCGTCGGACCAGCCAGCCCAAGCTAAGCCCGTTCTAGCCCCTCGACTCCCTTGGAATAGCTCAAAGCATAACCGAAATCACAGCTTGAAATGTGAGCTTTGTGGGCCGTTTTCGGGCCCTTCCAAGCCTCTTTTGGTGTCGCCGTAGACCCGAGTTGTGGTCAACGTCGCGCTGCCATCACCGTGAACCAGTTTATTCACTAATCCAGTGAGTTTACCTCCTAATCTCTAATTAGGATGTTAATTATACTTAAATGTGGATTAATGGATTAGTTAGTCTTAAATTAGGTTAGAGAAAATTAGTTAGCTTAGTTAGTTAATTAGATTACGTAATTAGATTAATTAGCAATTAAGTGGTTAGTTATTTTAGTTAGTTAGCTTAGTAGGTTAGATTAGTTTAATTAAGTCCAATTATGTGGTTAGATTAGTGTAAGTAGATTAATTAGTGGTTTAATTTAATTATTTATTAATTAGCAGAAATTATACCGAGATAGCCGGTTATCGAATTTCGTGTCGATCGTCGTGGTGTAGTTGGTTTATGCAATTGAGTGTTAAATTATGCAATTGGATGCTGAGTGATGATTTCTAAATTATTATTTCAACAATAGGAAATTTTGGTATTTAATCAAAAAAATACCGGGTGTTGAGTTTTGACACCAAAAATATTTTAAGTACTATATCAAATCGTTGAATTTTAAAATGGGAGAATATCACTTTTTATGGTTCAATCTGACCGTGTATCCACGCACAATTATTTTACCGGGTGTTTTTAATATGAAGAAAATAGGCCAAGTATATTATTTGAAATTGAGGCATTTGAGTACAAAGCACGATGTCATTAGCCGAGATTGTATGTGCGTGTGATCGCTATGAGAACCCGTAACCCGATGAAGGTCGGGTGGGCGATGCTCCTATATGGAATGTCCCACGTCAACGAATGTCAAATCGCACTAGAGGCCGGACCGATGCTCCTTCAGGAATGCCGTCTAGATATAGACGTTGTCGTGCTTGATGGAGCGAGACAACGCCCGACTATGCCGGATAACTGCCGACTGTTGAGTTGGGCATGACCGATGGTTCATAATAACCGGGACACGTGTAGATGAGTGAACTAGCCACGCCTGATTATGGGACAAAATTGTGTGGCGCGGAATGGGACATGTCATAACGGTTTAGCCTTATAATCGGGACCCCTGTGAGTATTTGATGATTGATGTGCAGTGTTCCAGTTGTTCAATATGTTTGCTATATGCATATGTGTATGAGTTGTACTAACGTGCAGGGAGGTGCTGAGGCGAGGTAAGTCTTATATGAGGTGTGTTTAGGCTGCCTCTAGGTGAATTTCCTCCTAATCGAGATTTAGGGTGTAGACTTGCTGAGACATCGTCTCACCCCGTCATGGTTAAATTTTATAGGTCCCTAGATGGAGGTATGACAAGTACGATATAGGGTCCCGCAGGTGATGGATTTTGAGCACACCTTTTTCCCTATCCCAGAGACCACCCTAACCCGAGAGTTAGTTGAGTCCATGGTCTGGGTCGATGAGGGTCTACCCCAGTTGGTACCTCACCGATTCATAGCTTGGTTCATTGGCTTTCCTCAAGGGGGTCGGGAGGGTCCCCTGCAAGGTTTCGATGGGCCTCCCGTTGGGACCAGGGAGTGGGAAGCAGGGCATCCCATGGATCTCGACACTCCTGATGGTGTCGTGGTGGACCCGGAGCCCATGGCTGTAGAGCCCGGAGTTTAGATAGCTCAGTAGCTCCTTTTTGGTTTAGACTCTTGTGTATATAAACTCGGTTTGCTTATAAAATAAATTTTGTGAAACTTGGTTGTCCTGCTTTCCTATCCCATGTTTGATTGTTGTCTGAAGCTTGTTTAATTTGCTTCCGCATGTGCAAGAATCAATTGCATCAGCGACGCGTCCTAGGAACGTCACATTCTAGTCGATCGCCGAGGGATATGTGCATGCCCAGGGTTCGGGGCGTGACAAGTGGTTTATAAGCGAATGAAGATTTGTTAGATTCACACTTGAGTTTCCTTATAATAATAAAGTCAATGGTATTTTTTAATTGAATTATGGAATTACTACACGGACTCAACAACCATATAAGCCGAATAAGACTTCGGTTCCTTCACGGAAAATGTTCCTTTGGATCTTATCTATCTTATGTTAAAATTTCATAATTTTTTAAACTCATTTACCTAGACAATGTTTGCTATTTCCAAAGGCATGCGGAACGCCATTATAGGGCAAGCTTGGGGACTTTGGGATGGAATTCTTCTTGCAACTTGTCTAATATTATGTACATGTGAGTTTACATTAGTCTAGTGGCTTATAAGCGAATGAAGATTTGTTAGATTCACACTTGAATTTCCTTGGTAGTAATAAAGTCAATGGTATTCTTGAATTGAATTATGGAATTGCTACACCATGGTATGAATGTGTGATTTGGGACTGCCATCGGCCTTGATGCCTCAAGTTGTATAGGGAAACCTGGAGGGATAACTAGGTTCCTTCGAAAGCTTGGGAAGTGTAACACAATTCCTCCAAATGTCTTTGCGATGTCAGATGGGTGCAAGATGCTCGGGTGATGATGGCATTCCCCAGAAGATGGTAGTAACATGAATTCATATTGAATACAAGCTTAGCAATTTTAAATTTCATTTGAGTGACTAGGTTAACTTTTTAGAAAAGCTACCTTTATTATTAATCTGCTATGTTGCTTTTGAAAATGTTCTCAGGCAAGTTGATTTAGAAATGATTCCCTATGCTTTATATTGAAGCTTTCCTCATCAATACAGTGATTAGTTTATGTAGTATAGATCGGAAGACTTTTTGCTTGCTGGATTTAGGCTCATTGCTTGTTGATTATCCTTTTTCAAATCAATAGTAAATATGCTGATCCTTCCTACCTCTACCTCCATCAGCTATGGTGTCCCGATGGACCTCACCTAGGATTTTTCCAAGTTTGTAGATTCGGATTTTCCATACATCACTTTCATCCAATGCATAGCAATATTGTCTGTCGACATAGGAGCCCTAGCAGGACTAGTACTCATGGGTTTCCTGGCGGTCTATGCATGCATAGGAGGACAGCTTGTGGGGCTGATCCCACATGCAAGTGGTGATGGAGACAACGATGGTGGTGGTATGATCAATTGAGGCAAGAGCAGGAAGGTGAAGCAGCATTTTTAGGATCCAGGCAACGACTTTTGGGTGTACCAATGTCGAAGGATAGGTGGGTAGGCATGTATAGGCAATCCCAGGGTCCAGGTGGTATTGTGGGTGTATGTGTGATGTGGTTCGAGATGACAGGCCCTTTTGAAATCCTTAGTATACCTGACCATGTCATCTAAAGTAAATAAATGAGAGATGAAAGGCATTAGCCTAGTTTATATTTTCGCGTGCATTCTTTGAATTTCCTATACTCTAGGTTATTATTGGTCTAAAAATGCTTCCACATGCTTAAAAAGTGGAAAAAATTGGATAACAATGTTAGTTGTGATCCGTTGGGGATGTCACATTTACCAAATTACATTTAAATTGTACTAGGGGCTATCAAAACTTCTTGGTAGTTATCAGTATCAAACCATCAAATATAAATTAGTAAATTACAGATGAGCCACACAAAAATAAATTTGAATGAAGGTAAGTTTATCAAGCATTTTATTATAGCTTGGTACTTATGATACACACTGAAAAATTCACAGTAAATATAACATCTTAATTTTGCATTTTGGTAAATTCCACGATTTAATAGCCACTTTTAAATATTACTATAGATTTTAATCCGCTAATATAATTCAAATATAAGGTGGTAACATACCCATCATAACACATTGGCTAATTACTTTGTCAACATTTTCCGTAGAATAATACTAGTAACTGAATTTAAACTAGCAAATTTGTTATTTATTTAGACTCTATTGTTTTGTGAAAAATGAATGATTGAGAAAATAATTTCCAAAAAATGAACGTTTGCATAACATAAAATAATTATTTGATAAAAAATATTTTCATTATCAATAATTGACATCTTGATATTGTTGTGATCAATGGAAATATTTCTTGTTCCTCCATTTTTGTAAATGTTAGATGTTTGAAATGGATTCCAAATATCGTACATGAGAAAATGCAAAAAACATGTCCATAATTACTTAAATCACTAATCGAAAAAGTATATCAAGCTACTAAACATATCTTAAATTCGACAGATTAAATGCTCTAATTGTAGCGCCGTGAGAGTTTTTCATAAATTTCGTCAAACAGAGAGAAGTTGTCAGACTTTTTCTCTTAAGAACACACCCAGACTTAAAAAGCATTATTTCTCTTAAGAACGTTAACCTACCCTATAACTGTCTTCTGGCAGTTATTTTTGTAAGTTGTGGGCCTTTTTAAAGTTATGGGCTAAGTTAGCCCAACATGGGCAACCCACCTATAAAACCCTTCATCTCCCACTCGCTCATGATAGGCTAACTATAACTTTTTCTCTCTTCTGTAATATTCATATTAACAAATAATATGTGCAACCAGCATTATTTCAGAGCTCATTGCCATTATGTATTAGGAATATATGGCAACTTAAATTGGGCATAACAATTTCAAGTATATTCAATATGCAATACCCTAGATTGATCGTTCATATTTATATCTTTCTTTATCTCTTTTAAGTATGATATATATTGTATTCACAATTATAATTATCTCAAAATAATCATAATTGATCAACTTGTGAATACAAAACTAGAATGTGACATAAAAAAAAAAAATCGATTTTCCTCTTTCCTTTAAATTCTCTATCTCAATTCAATTTGTTTTTTTAGAAATGTCTCATTAGATCGAATCAATTTATGATCATTGACAACATTTTAAGATAGCAAACAGTGAATAGAAATTTTGAGAATAAGGGTGCGTTTAGTAACCATTCTATTATTAGGAAAAATTTCTGCTAAGAAATGGTTTTTTAAAAAAAAAAATATTTATTCCCTGAACAAGTTTCTAAACATTTGAAGGTTTTTGGTAACTGTACAAAATTTCTATCATTGGAATTAGAAATGCATTTGATACAACCCTCAAATTCTTCTATGACTTAGAATTTCTTTTAATTTTTTTAATAATTTTATTATATTTTACTTTTTTTCTTATTATTATTCTTTTTCTTTCTTGAGTTGGTCACGGGCCTTAGCCATGGTGATGACCAACTAGATGAGGACCGGCAACCTCTTTAGAGTGTCGCTGGCCCCCACGAGGCCGAACTTCGCCTGGGCTAGGTGAGGTCAACCTTGTCCAACCACCGGCAAGGTTGAACCTTGCCATGGTCAAGCGACACGAACCTCGCGGTGGCTCGATGAGGTTGAGCCTTGCTAATGGTTGGCCAAGCTCAGCCTCGCTAGATCTAGGCAAGGTCAACCTCGCCCAACCGAAGCGAGGCTAAGCCTTGCAAGGGGCCAACAACGCTCCGATGAGGTTGTCGGCCCTCGTATAATCGGTTGTCAGCCATGACCGAAACCAACGATCGACTTGAGGAAGAAGAAAAATAAGAAAAAGAGAAAAAAAATAAAAATAAAAAGAGAATGGGCTTGATTCTAGAATTGTTCCTAAGAACAAATAAATTTTTTTTTTTTTTAATTTCTTGATTCTATTCCAAATCTATTTTTGGGAACATTTGTTCACGAGAACAAAAAAGTTACCTAATCAATTTCTGTTCTTTTTTTGTTCAGGGGAATAAAAGAATAAAATCAAACATTGTTTGGTTGATTACCAAACAAGGCCTAAATAAGAGTCCTGAGGTCACTTAATTAAGGTACTTTTATCCTTAAGAGTCTTACACCGCTTAAAAGTTGAGATCAAAACTTTAGCAAACTCTTATAGGTCGTATCATACTTACGTATTATGAAATACATACTATGGTATTAACTCCTTCCCTGAAGAGCATATGTCTTTATATTAAATATTGTATAGGTGACAGTTCAAACATTCTCAAGTCTAGGATACCTGGAGTGCTAAAACTTGACACGAGGGGACACTTAAATGTCAAAAGTTAGAAAAGTGACACTTAAGTACCAAAATTGGAGCAAAATGGATGAATTAAGTGCCAATGTTGAGAAAATCCAGCCAAAAAATTGACATGGCAAGTTTTAGCGAGCCAAGTGCAAAACGACATCGTTTTGCACATTGACATGGCTAGATAACTGCTAAAATGACATCGTTTTGTTGTTGGCGTGGGTAAATAATTAATATAAAATTAATTAATTAAATTAAAAACCAAATTTAAAATAAAATAAAATAAAAAGGAATGAGGAAGATGAACAGCAACCGGCAACCGAGAGCTCGGCCTTCGCGCCGCCGCCTCCCCACCGTCACCGGAAAGTCGAGAAAGGATCAATTAAGGTCACCAACCCCCAACTAGCGACGGCCATTCGCTCTACCATGCAAGAGCCGGCGACCCTCGCTGGATTTGGGGGAGGGCTGCAACCCTCACCCCAAATCTGGGTGAGGGCTCGCAAACCCTCACCAACGGTCGTCTAGGGTCGCCAAACCCCGGCTAGGGCTCGATTATCCGATTGACCCTCCCCCCACCTTCTCGGCAACGGCGAGGCAATGGTGGTGGCAAAGGCTGAGCCCTCAGCCACCAACTGTTGTTCATCTTCCTCATTTTTTTAAAATTTGGTTATAAATTTAGTTTAATTAATTTTTATATTAAAATTCGAATTGTGCCAAAATGATGTCATTTTTATTTTTCTGAGTCGGTCTTCGGCAAGCCATGTAAGCGAGCAAAATTAATAAAAAAAATTGCCACGTAGGATTTTCAATGAGGTTTGCCAGATGTGGCACTCAAGTGTCCCATTTAAAAAAAAAAATAAAGTAGCACGAAAGTGTCACTTTCCTAACTTTTGGCACGTAAGTGTCCCATAGTATCAAGTTTTGGCACTTTTGGTATTCTTTTGCCAACATTCTTAATGTCTAACTTGAGTTCACAAATCTACTCTGTTTAAAGAATCCATCAAAACTCACATCTGACATCAAATAACGTAAAATATGTCGGTTATTTTATTTTCGAACATAATAAATATTATGACATCATCTTAACACTCTGTTTATGAGATGATGGTTTTTGAAATTTGAGCTCTCAATTATCTTCTAGATATTAAGTTTAAAATTGTCTTGTCTCTATTTATCACATAATAAATAGAAGTGATTATCTATATGAATGGGCTAATATCTTATTTGTCTTATATACTTTCATAATATAATGCATCAAGCATCAAGATGCATAAATGTCAAATAAATTCATAGACATTAATAATGATAGAAAACTTCATTAATAGTAAGGGAAATCATGATATTCAGTATATTAGCCTCTACGCAGTCTTAGAGATATTATATGACCATGGAAAACATATACAGGAATTGGCTTCACATAGGATCTATTATCATTCTATGCGTAGATATATACAGTAAGTTCGCATCTCTTCATACAACTATACCCTTGACAAAATTCTATTTAGTATCTATATGTTTGGTCTTACAACGAAATTTTGAATCCGTGGTGTAAGTTATTGCTACTTGGCTATCACAATTTACTAGTAATGAGTTTGCAGCATTCTTAGCAGCACCTAAGTAATCCAAAAATCTTTTGAGCCAAATACCCTCTTGTACTGCTGCCAATAATGCCATGAATTCGGCTTCCATCATGAATAAGGCTATATATGTTTATTTCTCATTGCTTCAAAATATGGCGTCATTATTCAGTAAGAAAACAAATCAAAAAAGTGAATTTCCTTTGATCAAAATCTCTTCCCCTATTCGGCATCTGAATAGCCTTTAAGCTACAAATCCATTCTTTGATAACTTAGCAAATAATCAGTTGTACTCTTCAAATACCTCAAGATTAATTTGAAGGCTATCCAATGTGCTTCACCTTGATTAAATTGGCATCTACTTACCATTTTAACTGCAAAACATATGTCAAGTCTTATACACATTATAGCGTACATTAAACTTCCAACAGCACTAAAATAAGGAACATGTTTCATTTGTTCCCATTCTTGTAGAATATTTAGACACAATTTGTGGCTCAATCCCTCACCTTTTGCAATAGTATCTATGAGTTTATAGTATTGCAAACGAAATCATTCAAGAATTTTACTTATATACATATCTTGTTAAAGAGACAATGATCTTTTTGAACAATCTCTTGAAATTTGAACTCCAAAAATATATATAGCTTCACCCATATCTTTCATTTTAAAATTGGAAGATAATCAATTGTTAGTAGTATTGACAAATGTCATATAACTCCTAATAATTTGTATATCATCCATATATAATGATAAGATCACAAATTGGCCTTTGGATCTTTGGATATATACACAATGATCTTCATCAATTATTGCAAAATCATACGCCATTATAACATTATGAAAACGTATATACAATTGTCTCAAAGATTGCTTGAGGCTATATATCGATCTTGAAAGTTAATATACCTTTTGTTCTTGGTCTTTTGTAATGAAACCAACAAATTGTTCCGTGTAAATTTTTTCTTCTAAAATTCCATTGAGAAAAGCATATTTACATCTGTTTGATATAATCAAAGATCTATACTCATCACAATTATCAGAATAAGATGAATCGAAATAATTCTCATAATAGGAGAAAAAGCTTTTTCATAATCAATTCATTTTTGTTGATTATACCATTTCGCCACAAGGTGCGCCTTATGTCTTTTTATTGAGCTATTAGTTTTACGCTTTATTTTGAAAACCCACTTATTCCTAAAGGCTTTGCATCCTTTTTGAAGATCAACTAACTCCTAAACTTAGTTTGATTTTTATTGACTCCATTTCTTTTTCCATTGCATATATTCATTTTTCCTTATTATGGCAATCTAAAGTCTCATTTACATTCATTAACTCGTCTTCGTCTTGTGGGGCAACCATAAAAGCTGCATCTTTAATGTCAAAACGTCGACGGTGAGTGCTATTGTGACTTGTTTATCAATAAACACATACCATTTCAAGTGCCCTAAGTATCTTATGAAAATGACATTTTTGCCTATATGACCCAATTTTCCAAACTTGTGAGAGGGTTTATTAGTATAGACAGCACATCCCTAAGATTTAATAAAACTTTTGGGTTTTCTACCTGTCTATAACTTATATGAAGTAAAAGTAACTGATTTGTAAGACACACGATTAAATATATAAACAAAAGTTAATAAAACATCACCTCAAAAAGTGATTGGTAAGTTAGCATGTACCATCATATACCTAACTATTTCTAGTAGGTTCTATTTCTCCTCTCTGCAATACCATTTTGTTAAGAAATATATGAAATAAACAATTGTCTTTCTATTCCTTTTTTCATCACATAAATTTCTAAACTCATCAGATAAATATTCTCGATATCAATCGAATCTTAATAATTTTATTTTCTTATATAATTGATTTTCTATCAAGCTCAAAAATTTCTTAAAGCAACTTAATGCCTCGAATTTACAAATAAACATATTCAGATCGAGTATAATTATATATAAATGTGATGAAATATATAGCCCAATGTCTTGCTCTTACATTTAGTCGATCAAAGATGTCAGAATGGATTAATTGCACAGGATTATCATTTTTCCTGCTAGGTAATGCTCATAAATAGGCAAATCACTTTTTCAATATTGCCCAATAAGCCCTTTTTGACCAATTTATTTATTTGTTGTTGGCTAATATGACAAAGTCTAGCATGACATATATTCACATCATTATCATAAAAGTTCAAAGATGTAAATAGGGAATAATAAATATTGATATTACTATAGTCGATATCCAATACAATAAAATCATTTAGAAAAAATCCAAAACCATAGTAATCTTTACCTAAATACAAGTCAACACTAGCGTTATAAAAATTCAAATTAAAACCAAGCTTAACCAACATCAATATAGACACTAAATTCCAATGAATTTTCGAACCATATAGTATATCATGTGGGAAAAAAAGTGCATCCACTGTGTATAATCAATTAATAGGTGTCATTCCTTTTAATTTCAGCTTTGGAATTGTTTCTTACATAAATCCATTTTGTTCCAAGTGGAACTTGTCGAAACTTCACAAAGGCATCTCTATCATTTGCTTCATGGCCTGTTGCTCCCCAGTTTATAGTCCGTAAAGGATTCAACTCGGTTAGAAAAACTGAACTTGATACATAAGTAGTACTCTTAAGAACACAAAGGGTATATACCTTTTTTGGCTCACCATAGTGCCAAGCGAAGTGATCCTTTTTGTGACAATTGAAACATTTCACCCTTTAAATGTTTTTCATGTGAGGATGTTTTCCTTTCTCATGTTGGTTGAGCTTCAGTTTCTTGCTTGATAAACCTGCTCTCTTACTTTTCCACCTCTTGAACCTATCCAGGCGCTTGTGCTTGGAGCCCAAAGCCCCGTGTGAGCTAGAACCGGCAAAATAAATGTTTGTTTCTTATTTAGTCGCTAGGAGACAATCCTATTCCAACTCAAGGTAGCGCATAACATTCTCAAAGGTTTTTATATTCTTATTGTGAGTCAGGTACACCTTCATATGTTCCTAGCTTTGAGGCAATGAATGAATTACTACTTGTACTTATTGCTCATCAATCAAAATGTGGCCAACATTCTTTAGCTTACTAATCATGTTTGACTTACGCTTTAAGTGTTGTTTCATGGTCTGTCCATGAGGCATCTTGTATGAATCAAACATTATCGTGAGTTGCCTCAATTTGGTCACAAATGTTTGACAAAATCTCGTCGCTAATGCTACCCAAATGTCTTTGGTATTTTCAAAACATCTTAACTCTTGTATGATATCATCCTCCATGCTACTTAGCAATTTATACGAGAGATTGAGTTCTTTTCTTCCATGCAACAAATGCATCATTATCCCTTTTGTTTTGAGTAGTAATGCCTTATTCAGATTCTTCTATAATCTGGTTAAGAACTTCAAGTGTTTCTTACTCTTCCAAAACATACTAGATTTTCATATTCCAGATCTCATAATTACCATCATTCAATTTATCTCCTTTATTCAACTCAACCACTATATTCTTAGATGCAAAAGCCATTGTATCTGAACATTCTAGACATATATGCACGAATTATTAATACCTATCAATTATGCATTTATTTTGCGTAAACTAATTAATTAATAATTTCAAATAAGGTTTCAAAGTCAAAAAATCACTTTGTTTCCAATCACTGTCCAAAAAATCCTAATTGAAATTATTATTAATATAATTATCTATATAAAAATTAATTTTTTTTTGAAGTTACTAAAACTTTTTTTAAACTTGCCAAATACATATAAAGTAATAATAAAAATAAATAAAATTGAATATTCACAACTAAATATCCCATCTATAAAGTACAAATCTAACAAAAAATATCGACATGGGAAAATATTCACATGGAATAAAAAAAAAATAAAGATATAATATTAGCACCACTCATGCTTCTCATAAGTCAGGAAAGACTCATAAAATTTTTTAGAGAATTTTATGATCCTATTTGGCAGCCAAGGAAAAGCCCTTGAAAATTCCTTAGGTTTCTGCCATGGCGCATTCCCTTTGCACCAAGATGCATTCATCCCAAGGGCTGACGTCTTCATTGCCCCAACCCTCATATATTGTCTAATAAAATCCTCCACGAGTTTTTGATAATCTAGAACAATGTTGACTTCCCATAGATCATTTAACACTTCTTACCATTCAAATGGGAGGGTGTTTGTTAGTGCTTCAATCTTCACAAAGTTTGGCATAAGGTAACCATTCCAAAGTATATCTTGTATCATCTTGTTAACCTTGATAATGTGAATCACCATATCATAACCATCCCACCGATAAATAGTTAACTCATTTCTTAGCCTTAAAAGTCTTGACATTTGTTTATCCGTCCTTGGGAATATAGGCATGCATATAAAATGTGATATTGTTCATGCAACAAATGCAGAATAAAAGGATTACTCATAATCCATGGCATAACACAGTAGAGAACGCTCATTTATATACACGTGAGCCAGTAATCATATTTCCAAAATCATAAGGAAATACAAGTGAAAATGCCACATATACCCAAAAGTACGCACATTATAAGGTTCATTATGCCTTTTCACATCATTACAAGTATCAAACATGTAATACGAATATACCAGAATGTAGAGCATTCCATTACGCACAAACCGGTACCAAGAACGCTCCAATCGGAGCTCCCACATGAAAGAGAGAATTGTCGGTCTTTTTTTTTGTTCAACGGTCAATGAGTCGGGCCGACTCGGTGGGTCCAGCCAGTCAACGATCGGATCAGTCAAGGGGCAAAACTATAATATCAGCAAAGAGTGAGAGGCAATATCGTCAAATTGCAAAAAGGGCAAAATCGTAATTCTACAGAGTATAGGCGCGTGTCATGCACGCGCCAATGGTTATCCCGTGCGCACGGTGGATCCACACGCTTGCAACCGCCACACGCATGTATTTCTTGCGCCTTCTTCCTCATGCTCCATGCCCTTCCGCCACGCCTTTTCGCCGCATGAGACTCCTCCGGCAGCCCATCTCATCCAAATTACTAATTTTAGATGCTTCATTTTTAAGCCAAAAATTAGATATAATATACCTTTGGAAAGCTTATTAAGCCTACTTTCATTATGTAAAAACCGTATGTCTTGAAAGTCTCTAAATTGTTAGCTATTCTGCCTCAACATGGTCCAACGAACACAAATATGAACATGGAAATTTCTTCGATTTCATGACATGATTTGTTCACATATATTATTTATGATCAAGAAACAAATAATATAGCTCTAATACCGATGTTAGATGTTTGAAACGGATCCCAAATATCATACATAAGAAACGAGAAAAACATGTCCAGAATTACTTAAATCATTGACCACAAAAAACATCACGCAACAAAACATACTTAAATTCTACGGATTAAATGCTTTGATTGCAGCATCGTGAGAGAGAGTTCTTCATAAATTTCGTGAGAGAGAGAGTTGTCAGACTTTTTCTTTTACAAACACACCCACACTTAAAAAGCGTTCTTTCTCTTAAGAACGGTAACTCCCTATAACTGCCTTTTGACAGTTATTTTTGTAAGTTATGGGCTGGGCATAAGTCCCTTCAATAAACAACACAAGTAATCATTTAAAAAAAAAAAATTCCAAATCATACATTTTTTACGAAACAAAAATACCAGAGTAATTTGATATCAATAATACTAATAAATTTTGATAAACACCGATAAGAATCAGATGTAAGTATTGTTAATAACAGACAGCAGCTTGATATTTATAAGACAGGTAAATAAGTCGTTGACAAAAGTCAAAAGTAAGTCGGCAACATACAAACGTTGATAAATTATCATTTAAGCTAGAGATATCTTCCAACATTGACAGTAGCTTCATATTGCCAATTTAGTCCTCCTTCCCTAAAAAAAGCAAAGCAAAGACTAATGGTGATCTATCTAATCATAGCTCTACCTTCGTATATTTGATAACCACGGGAAAAGCAAAAATAAAAAATTGATAAGTTCAGGAAGAACAAAAAAAAAAAAATTGATAAGTACTAGCGATGAATTTAAATGCATTGATAAATCTCAAAATAGACCAAACTATCTGCCCCTCAACGAATACTTACTAACACGTTTAACAAATTACCGTCATCCGATGAATTTTACCAATCGAGGACAATCGGTCGGTGATTTCCCGTAGGGATCGTTAAAATCGTCCTTGATGACACCCTGCGCGTCATGATGTTTTGGTAAAAATGACAAAATATGACTACAAGATACGGCCACAACATTTCATCTGTAAGTAGGAGACCAAAGCTTTCCCATCTTTCATCATATATAAAGCAACAGCTTGCTTCCCCAGTAATACACATTGTCGACGATTGCCGTCGATCATGGGTGACCAGAATTACGCTGTGAGATCCATTTCTCTACCCCTTAAGGCGCAGCTATAACTTGTGATTCGAACTCACACGCCAACTAATACTAACTCTAAAGATTAAAAGCTGTGATGAGCGCTATATCGCTAACGGAATTGCAGAAAAACTTGCCCCCATTAGAAAAAAAAAATACATACTCTTGACCCTAGTACACTATTTTTCAGGTTTAACTTACATGGACCGATGACTCTCTCCGGAATTGACCAAAGGACATTCGTTATGGCAAAACCGGGCATTAAGATCTTCAGAATCTAGGCCAGTGTATGGCAGTTGCTAACTCTGCCGTCTGATATTGGAGGAGCCACTCGCATCATGACACTCTGGATAAAGGCTATCATCTACAACAAAAATGAGATTCGATATAAGATTTGCAGGGAAATAAAAGGTAGAAAACAGTACATCAAGCAGATTGCTCAAAGGTTCAACAATCTCATAATGAGTTCTGCAGCATTCTCCTCTCCCTGCTTTTTAGCGCAGCATGTTAGGCAAGTCACAGTCTAGGTGTTTAAAATTTAGAAACAACTGATGAAAAATTATGTAGACCTCACAAGACGGAGATGCTGAAACGTAGATAAGCCATTGAGAAGAATTAGACAGGCATCTAGTTACTACTTAGTGCTAACCAACACCACATGTATGGCAGAAATAAGCATCTGGAATCAATTCAACTAGCTCATAGGGTGAAAGACAACCATTGATGGCTTATTCATATTTAACAGGACTAGCATGTGATGTGAGGGGAAGTTTTATCGACAGACCTAATTATAATAAGCTGACTCACTACAGGTCACCCATTATCAAATGAACAACTTTCGCCTAACCACAATCTGGAGAGAACTCAAGCAGGATCCCTTTAGGTTATTTTTAGTTCATTCCAAGAAAATTGGGGAGTTGTGCGACAACTATGAAGGATATAATACACGTACACTCAAGGGAACTGAGCTTGTCATGTAAGATGTATTGCAAAACTTCTTGTGCTATTCATGGAAGCTCAATCATTGAGTTAATCCGCATTAGACTGTGCTGCCTAGCTCATTCTTGCTCATTTTTGAGATTATATGCTCACAAAAAGACGGCAATGAGATGAATCTTCGTTGTAGATACGTAGAATCATAGTTAGAATCTTACTGAAGCAAAGCCAACGCACATAATACTGAAACCAGGGAAGTGGAAGGGTGCACTATCGGAGAGGAACAAAGCTGGCAAAACAAATGAATGAAATCTAGTTAGCTTAGTAGATCAGTTAGGCATTAGGATAGCCTCGAATATTCCAGTTACCTGTCAATGGAGAGAAAACCAAGGGAGAGACAACATTGGCAAGTTGGCAAATCCCTGAAATGCATCCTTGAGCCTTGCCCTATTAATTAAGCAAATGATAACTGACTTGTCAAGTAGTAGGACCAATGGACATAACAAGTGATGAGCTCTTTTCTCTTCATTCTTGAGAAGTAACTCAATAGTACTCTATACATGTTCATGCATTTCACTGTTGAACTTTCTACCAGCATTCTGTGTACAAAGCTGATGTTGCATTTGGTACATGGGATGAAGCCATCATTCTAGCTCAATTTCCCATCCCATGATTGATCAGCTATTGGGCTGAAAAGAAAGTTCCTAATGAAATGTTCATGCAACCAACTGATGGAATGCTATTCCTCCCAACTGGACAATAAACACAGAAAAATAAGATCTATATTTTATTTTTTCCTCTTTGAATAACAGCTTTTGAACATTATGACTGCATCTTCATTCCATTCTTCAAAGTTCCATATCAAACACGGGAAAGAAGTATGTTGATTCAAACTCATATCCCATTTTGCAGTTCCTATGTAAAATGGCATCCTTGGCTACCAAAGGACCATAAAGAGTGTCATCTCGAGAGGAGATGTTTGATGTTCAGAGTGAGAAAAGGGATGCAGTTATTCATGTGTAAATTAAATAACATATTGCAGTGAGAACCTACCATAATTTTGAAGAAATTTTTTGAAAGAATTATTTCCACGTAAAATTACCTGATCGCACGAGCCAACTTGTTTAGAGACGATCGTCCGCATCTGCAATCAGTAAAGGTAGATTAGAAATGACACAACACTCTCAACATCTGCTAGAGAGCTATGGAAATGACACTACACACTCAACATCTGTTAGAGAAGTACGGAAAATTAAATAAGATACTCACACAAGGATGTGCGAAGACGAATAGAACAGAGAACATAGCAGCAGCATAAGGAACCTATCAATTTCCCAAATATTAGCCACATTTTGCCATTGGCAAAGTCAGAAAATGTATACGATGAATTAAGGAGGCAGATGATTACCCAAGCAGCCCAGGCTACGCTGTAAAGAATCATCTGCATTATTGCATGCCAAACAAATTTCAGAGTAAGGAGAGTGTGCAATCATAGTACAACTCTTTCGCACATGTATCAGATGTTCACTAACTAGGCAGGACGCAGTTACACACACAAATAAAGAACGAGAGAGAGAGAGAGAGAGAGGTACGTACATGCACGCAGTTAAAAAATAGCCCTATAGAAAGCAGTCTTGCCTCTCCTATAACAGGAGCCAAAAGGGGCATGATAAGCAGCTGCAAAATTGTCACATTACCAAAATCAACCGAAGGGGGAGCATTGAGCATAAAACTGCAGAAAAATAAAAACAATGCGCACGAATTCTTTGAATGATTAGAGCCAGAAATACCTGAGAAATGGTACCCGCAATTCCAGATATCACCATCAGGTCGGCGAACTGATTCTTGTCAAAATGGAATTGCGCCTTCAAGTAGTACTGCATGACCAAAAAGAAAATCGTTCAGCCAAGTCATGCGCCCATAATAAATTAAAGGTCTTGCTACTAGCAGTTAAGTCGAGCATCGACTACTCATGGTACTATCATTTGTGCTTGTCAGTCTTGTTCTTAGACCTTGTACTCAAGGGACGAGATGATTCGACATTAGATGGAATCTCACGCCGTCGTACTATAATTTTCACAATGGACCAAACAGACAAAAGTTCGAGAGGTACCATCATTGAAGCATGAAGACCAACATCAGCGAGATTGCCAAAAAAGGCGACAATTGCTGCTTGCAAAAACGTCAGGCTGCAAATCAATTGCACAGTTATACAAGAGACAGACCTTATTATATTAGGACATACGTTAGCTGCAAAACAGAGATGCATCATGAAGCTCAGACGGGTGAATTCCGCGGCATTGAATCCCAAAAATCACATTACACCCCAGGCATTCGCATTGAGTCTGTCAAGTACAGAGATGAATGGTTTTCTTCTCCTTTCCGCACCTCAAATCTTTTCTGCTTAGGAATTCAACATGGAATTGAGAGAGTCAAGCTCGACTAACCTGCTCCTCAGCAAGGCGACGGTATCCCCAAGGAAGGCGCCTTCTTAAACGCGTGCGCCTTGCTCGCCGAATCGTCGTCCGGGCAAGCACCGTCCGGCATCCCCTTCGAGACGATCGGGGCAGTCAGAGGATCGTCGTGGTCGACGACGACGGAGTCGGGGAGGAAGAACCTCATGTACGCCAGGGCGACCAGGGCCACCGCCGTCGCGACCTGCCCGCGGACAACAAAGCGGTCGTGACGATCGTAACTCGAAGATCAGACGCAAAACAGCGAACGAGTTGAGGCGCAACAGAGAGGGAGAAAAACATACCTGGAAAGTGGAGGGAGTGGAGAGGAAGCGAGTGGAGAGGTTGCCGCAGACGAAGGCGGCGGATCCGATGCCGGAGAGGATTCCGAACGCGGAGGCTCGTCTTCCCGCGGGACGTTGTCCGCCTGGATGACAACGGAACGCGTGATTCCGCCATGAACGAACCTCGAAGCGAAAGCGAGCTTCGGAAGAAAGCTCTTCGTCGCTCGATGTACGATATAAAAAACGAGGGGCAACGCCACATTTGTTTTTTTCTCTTTTCACGCACTATTTTGAAATTGGGATCATGAACCGCGGGACCGAATATTGGATTCAGAACATTACAGGGGTCGGGTTATAAATAACCAACTTTTCGCCTTTGAAAACAACACATGACGGATTTTGCATATAAACATATGGGAAAAGAGAAAAGGGGGGAAGTGTTTACCACATAAGCGAGGGCGAGGCAGTGCACGCTTCCTTCGCAGAAGATGGCGGTCAGAGTCCGAAACACATAGTACAGGTAGAAGAAATTCCTTGACCTGCTATAAGCCAAAATGGCTGTAACCCGAAAAATGTCAAGCATAAGAAATTTCAGAAAATCGTCTTAATTAGATCGTCGATATTTATATATATAGATAACTTAAATATCAGAGATTGCTATCCGTTTATGAGCAATGATTATGAAGTTGCAATTTATGTGAATGAAAACTAGGGATGGAGCATATTGTTTACCCGAGGGGATGATGGTGAAAACCAAGGGAATGGTGAGCAGAGCTTTCCTCCCATACTTATCGGAGAGATTCCCTATCAATGGCATCATCACCAGCGAGCCCAATCCCACTATCTGCAAACCCCCAATAAACATTTCTATCCATAAGTGATTCTATAACCAAAATAAAATATGCTCGTTGAGCGCATGGAATAGTAAAATAAATACTAATAGCCAAGCATACATCATCAAGCTTATTGCATGTAAATTTGCACGGATTTAGTTCGACATGCACATGTCATGATATTGTCACCTCCGTCGATGCCGTTACAAAGAAGACTTTTTAAAAATCGGTGCCTCCCTCGATTTTACCCAAAATACCCACAACAACAGGAGCTAGAAAACGTAATTTCACGCATTTGAAATCAATGAATTGATTGCCACGGACTCATGGGTACACTAAAGGAGCTACCGGTCAACATCCAATTCAATGCCAAGCTAACAACGAAGTTTCTACAAGTTTGATTCGTCGAATGTACGATTTGTTATAAAAATATGACATTATGTATTGAATCTAATAATGTTGTGACTAAGAGGACAAAAGATCGAGTATCGTGTGCAATTAAAATATCTCACGGGGAATAATAAACTCTATTATTTCCGCTCTTCCAAAAAGCAATTTGTTATTTTTCTCCAAAAAATGTTCACAAAAAAAAGAAATTTGCAAAAAGTCTTTTTATTTTATTTTCTTGGTCAGACAAAAACTCTAGTTTTTTTTTTTTTTTTTTGCAAAACAAAAAAGTCTAGTTGAGGGATGGTGGAATAACCACAGAAGAAAGTCAAAAGAACAGAGGACCAACCGTTACAAGACACGCTCGGCCCAAAGCGCGGGGTAATATCGTCATTTTCAGACTTCCAATTCTTGAATTTGCCGGTCTTTTGAGGTTGAGAGAAGAATAATGATGACAATCGAACGAAAAGGAAGGCCGAACGAAAAGCGGAAAGTGAGGGGAACCGTCGATGGGGTGGGCCCCACGACGGGAGAATGAATTGACACGTGGAATGCGATCGTGGCCCCACTCGGAAGATGCTGCAAGGTAGGGGGTTGAAATATTCTGAACAACAACATCCACTTAAAATCCCAGAAGAAAGACGAATATAACATGCCCCCGAGTTCAAGTAAGATAGGATGGTTGAGTGATCTCGACCCCTAAATCATGTGGATCTCGTAGCTTTTCGGAAGCAATTATAAGATAACTATAATAAAAAAGGGAAAAACCCTTATAAGCTTCATGACTGAATAATCCCAATGATACAGCAAACATCATGTATGTAATAATCTCTATCGACAGCATAAACTTGCTAAACTCATATTAGGAACGGTTGTCCAGCAATCGATTGTCGTGTTAAGAGAGAAGAAACGGGTTGACCTTTTCCGACTTTGCACGTACTTGAGGCTCGAATGCAAAATCTTAAAGCGTGACGAAAAGGGAATGCAAAGATTGGGTGTTTTACAGGGAGAAAACAAGAAACTGGGAGGGCAAAACGAAAGAGAAGAAGAGGGTTTTTACCGCTTGTTTGATCGCGGAGAGGTAGATAGCGAGGGAGCACCGAGCTTGGCCAGGCAGAGAGCCGAGACCGTCACGTCGGTGACCACCGGAGCCACCATGCTCGCCGAGAACAAGAACAGGAAATACGTCATGTACAGATGGCTCAACCTCCCCACATCCTCCATCTCTCTCTCTCTCTCTCTCTCTCACGCACAGAAGAGCGCGTGACTGACTCTGGCGATCAAGATCAGATATAGAGCAGGAGTGGTAGGAGCTAGCTTTTGCTAAAAAGGAGTATTTGAATAAGCTGCGGGAACCGGTTGAAGCAGATAGAAAAGGACGGGCTCGATCGTCGGGTGGGATCTCTCGCGAGCAAAAGCGAGGGTGAGAGAGAGAGGGGAGAGAGAGAGAGAGAGAGAGAGAGATGCAGGACGCAAAGTAGATAATGACGGGGTAGGTTCTACGGTGTATAATGAGAGCCATTCTGGGAGAAAAGGTAATCCGACCTACTGCTCTGACGTATCGATACTCACGAAGAGGTGAAAGGGTCATAGGGCTCGGACACCACTTCGGATTCATATGCCAATAATCGCGCGAGCACATGCACTGCACGCGCTCCGTCTGATGTCGCGTTCGCTGAGACAGGGCTCTCGACACAGCCCCGCGAGTTCTTCGAGCAAAGAACCGAGAACGAAGCAGCGTCTCGCTCGAAGAAACTGGCCCCGTTTGGACTTTGTGCTCGGTAACCTACCTCCATGGCTCGGTCGCTTGGGTTAAAAACCAGATGGGGGAGGGCGTACTCAGATAAGCTACGGCTTGCGATTAGGTTTTCTATTTATTGCCTATCGCTTCATGTGGGGTAGTCTGAATCTGAGCCAGGGCCAACTACCTAGGAGGAAGCGAGACAGGACATATGCTTGGAAGCAAGAGAAAGAATGGATCAGAAAAATACTAAAGAATGAAAGAGCACGGTCCGGTTCGTACTCGACAGAACCGGCGACGACCGAAGGACAAAGGCCCGTATCTCTAAGCTGAGAAGTGTTTGGAAGATTGGGCCTTTGTCGTGGGCTGGAGGAGATTTCCAGACCTTTCACGGCAATTTACGAAGAGGGTACATGCACGAAATGAAGAAGAGGAAAGCGCCATTGCGGGCCCTAGAAAGTGGGAAGAGAGCTCTAAAGCGCTCGCCACGCGAAGCTAAGAGGAAGTTTCGCTACGTGACATGTAGCATAAGATCGAAAGCACGTAAAAGTGCAATAGCTGGAAAAGAAAAAAGCACGTCGTCCCATCGACCACGAGCTTGTCTTAGGTCCGAAAAAGGTATGTACCAGTTTTTGTCTGATAGGAAATGGGCTTGAGAAGTCGATACGCGACTGTCCCAACAGAAACTAAAGATGGCGTGATTCGAAAAGAGATGGAGCCGAGTTGGGATCATGGAAAGACGTGTGAAATTTGACGTGACCTTGTCCCGTTCTTACATGAACTTTTTGGGAAGCTCCGAAACTAAAGGTGGGTCACGATAGGATTTGCCAGGCGGTGCTTCGTTTGTACCTTACGAAGTTCAAGCTTTGTCCCCCGATCAGCGGGTGTGAGAAGTTTCGTCCAAAGGCAGGAGCAGTGCCAAAAATGTCGTTACGTGCAGCAGTGACTTCAAAGGCACGACCGCCATCCGGAAAAACAGCACGTTTGGACATGAACTTGATGCGGTATTAGTCAAAATTCAGGGCTAAATTAAGAGCTGATGCGACCCTTAAAGGCATGCATTTGCTCCAAACATAGGAGACATTAGCTTGTTGCATTTAATAATGGCGGGGATTCGGAGGCATTCTCTTGATGCATTTAATTACTGTGGGGATTTGTCTATTTCCCGCATGAGACCCATCAAATTCAACGGCCTAAATGAATATCGACTACGTATCCATTCAACACAGGCCATGGTTTTTTTCGAAAACAAATGCCAACAGAAATCAAGATATGCGAAGGTGGATATCCTGAAGGGAAAAGGAAAGAGCTAGTATCCCGAGGAGAGGAATGCTTTCTACCTAGCAAATCAATTTCAAGTGCTACGAATGACATGCGTGCATTGATTAAGTGTGCGAAATAGATTCCATTCCTCTCACTTTCATGATTAGATCAACTATATATTTAAGTCATTCACTCGATGAAATTAGTAGGGTATGGAAGGCGATGAACATGCTCGTTTAAGGCGAAAAGGAAAAGTTAAAACACAACTGCATTTCTTTCTCATGTCCATATCAGCCACGACTAAGAAACCAAGAAGGGGGATGATATTGCTAATCTACAGATCGCAAACACACCGTTCAACTCAAACGACAGACCGAAGCACTAAGTTCATACACATCGAACAAAACAAGAAGAGTTTCACGTACCGCTTGCTGGAATCCGGAGAGGTAAATGGCCAGGGAGCACTCATCCATTCCAGGGCATATCGCCGCCATCGTGACGTCGGTGATGGCAGGGATCACCATGAACGTCGAGAAGTTGTGCAGGAATATCGTCATGAACAGTTGGCTCAGCCCCCTCATCTTCTCCATCGCTGCCCTCCCTCCCTCTCTCTCTCTCTCTCTCTCCCCACTTAGAAGAAGCAGTTGCTGAGAGATCTGGACTGATCTCCAACCTGATGATGAGGAGGAGGAGGCGCCTTGGAGCGAAGCTTGTACTAAAGCAGCGAAGCCTATTTGTACAACGAAGGGGGACGGTACATTTAAGGGGCTCCGTCCGCGGTGGGCGAAGCGTACACTTTTGCCGTTCAGCCTGATTTTCGTCACCCTTTTGGCTTTTGTGTGCTTGTGCACTTCGGTTTTATTCCTCCTGCCTAGAGGCACCCGAAGGTGACCCTACTCCAATCACGGGCCGATCGATCAAAGCCCCCCCGATGTAGATAAAGCCACTCAATCCATGCGCGTTGCGTTAGGTCTATCTTACACGGCGGTCAATGCGAATCTCCCGATGTAATTTTCCAGACCATCAGAAGATCGCTTGGCTAGCCCTTCTCGTCAATATATCGAGCAATCTAATCGCCGAGGCAATCATCTCGAAATAAGCATTAGAAAATGGGGGAAAGAAAGGAGATGTTGTTGTCTCGAGGGGTCAACATTTGGAGGGTGAAAAGAACCCTGTGACGATGCGTAGCTTGTAAGTGGATGCAATACAAAAGGAAAAGGGGTCATTCAAAGGCTAATAATTCCCACATCCCATTCAAAAAATTACGAAGTGTGCTGAATTTGGGCCCATTTGGGGGTTGGCGTGCATTTCACACCTACGCTTTGAGGCGTGCAAGCTTGAGTTTATGCCTGATGAAGCAGGTGTCTTGGTCGATCAGGGATTTTGCCCTTAAGTGTGAGAAGTGAGAGGTGTTTAGGTGACTTAAAATGTTACTTCGAAGAGTAATATGTCCTTGACTTTTGGTCATTAGATTCGTTCATTCGATCCACGAATGTGGAAGGAGCATCTAATTAGCTTACCTTTTTGGTGGAGTTTTCACTTGTTTAAGAGCACTCTGTGCCATATAACCATCCGTGTGGCTTTTCTTTTCTTTTTTGATATATTCTTTTCAATTTTTGATATCTCAATCATTTAGGAGAGTCTAAAAACTTGCTCTCTTTTATTTTAGCATAAAAACTCTTTTTTAGGGTAAAGGTTGAATACCGCGTATGATAAACTAACATTTCTAATTAACATATCTGTGAATTGTTTAAATTATAAGATGATAAAAGGCACATTGCGCTTGAGTTTTCTATAATTGAAAGCAGCGTGCATCGTCGTCTTCAAATGTCTGCCGTACTTGATTAGTCAAGTTAGTTCACAAGTTGAAGTCATTTCAAGTTTTTCAAATCTCAGCTTTTTTCTAAAATGGAGCTAACTTTCCTGATATAAAATGAACACCTACCCGCTCTCCTTTCCTTTAAGTGAAAAAAAAAGATGACGAAAACTTTCCTCAATTACATAGAGCATGATTTTTTTAATATAGCATAATCCACACCTCATGATAGGTTACAACCGTATTCATCCGGCACGTTCTATAGCAATTTATGATCCAATTCATTGTAGATTATGCTATATTAAAAAATTATGAACTAACTAATAACGTAATAGTATCGTACCGATACAAATATAGTGTTTAATAATGTGTTGAGGAAAATTTTATCCGTAATATTTTTAACATGATTCCCGGTCACACGATAGGGTATTACAAACCACAACAACTTAATAATCATTTTACAATAATTATATGTTACGGCTCCCAAGGGAGAACTACAAACAGGCGATGCACACCATGTTACATGTACTTAATTGGAATATGATGAGGAAGAAATGGATTATGAAGCACCGACACTCTCCAGAAGATTTCGTGTTGTGTTGGGCACTGATACGTGTCGACACTCTTCGACGCTCTCCGGATGCTTGGTCAACACATGTCGGAAAATCCGACACCTAGTCAACTTTTTCAACACTCTCCAACACTCAGTTGGAATTCCAACATATGAGTTTCGACACATAATTCCGATATTGATGTCAATTTTAAAAATTTAATAAATGAGAGGTCAAAATATATACATACACATATATGAAAAAATAAAATACAATAATAAAAATCATAAATGGAAAAAGAAGAAAAACCTAATTTTCTCTTCTTCTTAATCCCACTTCCTGTAATACACAATTCACCCCTTACGTTTTTTTTTTCTCTTCCAAGATATCTAACATGCGAGTCCGAATATGAATCACTTGTTTTTCTCTAAATTTTTATGAATTATTGAAATAGAGTTAAATTTATCAAATTGAAATAATGAATAATATTAATAAATGGCGGATTAGTTTTTTTAGTATATATTCATTATAGGATTTATTTATTTATTTATTTATGAATTTGATTGAAATAATCATAAAAACGATAATTTACTATGTATATATAAAAATATATATTTAATATACAAACGACGTATCAACGCGTGTCGGAATTCTCATTTTTCGAGAAACGACGTGTCGGCGTGTTGTGTCGTATCATATCACGCGTGTTGTGTGTCGGTGTCGGTCTTCTTGGGAGATGGACAAAGCATGCCATGTCGGCCGCCCGTGGCCCCGTGCGTTTAGGTACCATGGCAGGTCAAGCAGGCCCATTTGTGTGGAGAGCCGGGTTGGTATCTCATGTCAACAAGGCCGTCGATTACTATATCGACAAGCCCGGTCGTCCTTTTTTCTTTCCTATGAAGGATGAACGACGGCCATTGATCAATGATGGCTATCGGCTATTGCTCATGCTCACTTCGAAAACCAATAGGCACTGGGTTTTGGGCTCGGGCCAGCCCATCTTCACAGCCCGGCCGGGCATGTGCCTCAAGCCACGTGGGGTCGGAACGGACCACTTGCTGTTTTTTTGGGCCTGGCCCGACACTGGCCTTACTAGTAACTGGGTAAGGCATGCCGGGCTGGCCCGACACTTTCGATACCTCCATGACAAGCAAAATTAGACGAAACATCACATTAATTTCGTGAACCATCTAGGATGCAAGTCAAGGGAGATATTATTTTTTGCCTATTTCTTCTGTTATTTTATTTTTACATAATGTCCTGATGGGATGAAATCTCACGCACGCTTATACTGGTGTAACTTGTATGATCCTCAGGATATTTTCTTTTTCTTTTTTTCTATATGATTTATATACTGCCTCTACCCATTTTAATTTCCAGGCCATATTTTCCTCCAATCAGGAATGGCGAAATGAAGTTTT